>CM070822.1:49397080-49464580 GCA_036326025.1 Chrosomus eos
TGAGGTAACAGACCCTCAGTCTGGGGTGGGTTCCTTAAACTGTATTTACATGCTGTGTTAAACCTCAATGCCCTCCCCCCTAAATGTCTTTAAATATGCAAGGCAACTGTCTTGAGTTAGACTTGGAAGAACACTACAGCAACACACATCGAAGATCCCAATAAATCACTTCTGCTGATCTCAAGTCTCCTGGTTTTGCTTCGATGAAAAATAAACTTCACAACAGTGTCACCATATTTGATTTGGCTTCTGTAGACATGAACCGATCACAGATTTGATTTGAGAGGGAATAGGATCAAATTTCACTTTTTTCATCATACAAAGTAATCATAACGCTTCATAAGATTTGGATTAAACCTCAACCTTGTTATTATTATTCAAAGAGACACTGACTGATCAATAAATGTCTCATGCTCAATCATTTGATTAGAATTTTTAAAGTAGCAATGCGCCAATAATGCGCCTGAACACACACCTCGGTTTCAGACCAGCAGCCCATGGGCGCACAAAATGGGCGCAAATGCATTTGCTATTCAAACAACGTGGCGCAGGACGTGAAAATGAAAACTGCGTTGGGCTGAAACTAGCAAAAAACACTTGCTTTGCGCCGGCTGTAAGATAGGGCCCGAAGATTGATGGATAAAAGACTAAATCTGGATCTGTTTCTTGCAAACGTGTGGATTCTAAAGATTTGGATTACAACGAGCGAATAAAATGGATGTCTTTTGTGAATTTGTGTTGTGTTTTGGTGTTATGCGAGCATATGGGACACTCTGAGGGTTCGGTTAAGCACTAGTAGAAATGGTGGTGAGGGTTTCTGGTTAGAGAAACTGGAGCAAGAGAGAGAGTGTCCCAGCAGAAGGGTGTTATTCAGATTAGCATAACGAGAATAGTCACTATACATAACAGAAGTTACAGTAAATCATGTTATTAAATATGAGGTAGTATCTGTAAACCATAAGTTCGCACTACTTTGGTAAAGAGTATTCAAGTTGCATTCAAGTATTTCAAATCTAAATATATACATTTACATTTAGTCATTTAGCTGACGCTTTTATCCAAAGCGACTTACAACTGAGGACAAAACCAAGCGAGTCATCGTGAAAAGGCAAAAAACAACGCAAGAAGTGCTCAAAGTACAAAGTTCACACATAGCTCGGAGTAGTATAAGCCAAGCAAGGGAGGATTTAAAGGAAAGGGAAAGTTTTTTTTTTTTTTTTTTTTTTTTTTATGTTAAGTGCTCCCTGAAGAGATGAGTTTTCAGTTGTCTTTTGAATGCTGTCAGGGATTCTGCATTCCGAATGAGGCTGGGCAGATCATTCCACCAGCATGGAACCGTGAATGAGAAAGTTCTGGAGAGTGATTTTGTGGCTCGCTGTGATGGTACCACGAGCCGTCGCTCATTGATTGATCGTAGGCTTCTGGTAGGGATGTAGACTTGTAATAGCGAGTGAAAGTAGGAGGGAGCTGAACCTGTGGTCAATCTGTAAGCAAGCGTCAACACCTTGAACTTGATGCGAGCAGCAAGTGGTAGCCAGTGCAGAGAGATGAACAGAGGAGTGACGTGGGCCCTTTTGGGCTCGTTGAAGACAGGACGAGCTGCAGCATTCTGGATCATTTGTAGAGGTTTAGTTGCACACGATGTAAGTCCAGCCAGAAGAGCATTGCAGTAATCAAGCCTAGAAATGACCAGGGCCTGGACGAGAAGTTGTGTTGCATGCTCAGTTAGAAAAGGCCTGATTTTCCTGATGTTGTGCATAGCAAACCTGCATGATCGAGCTGTCTTTGTAATGTGGTCGGTGAAGGTCAGCTGATCATCAAAGATTACTCCAAGATTTCTGACTGACCTTGATGGGGTGATTGAGGAAGAGTCTAGCTGGATAGTGAAGTCGTGTTGTAGAGACGGATTGGCAGGGAGGACGAGAAGCTCAGTCTTTGCCAGGTTGAGCTGCAGGTGATGTTCCTTCATCCATGCCAAGATGTCCGCCAGACAGCTTGAGATCCGTGCCGTTACTGTGGGATCATCTGGTTGAAATGAGAGGTAGAGCTGGGTGTCATCAGCATAGCAATGGTAAGAGAAACCATGTGCCTGTATGATGGGTCCCAATGATGTGGTGTAGATAGAGAAGAGGAGCGGTCCAAGAACTGAACCCTGAGGAACCCCTGTGATCAGTTGATGTGCTTTGGATACCTCGCCTCTCCATGCGACCCTGAAGGACCTACCTGTGAGATAGGACTCAAACCAGTGGAGGGCAGTTCCAGTGATGCCCAGTGATGAGAGGGCGGACAAGAGGATTTGATGATTCACAGTGTCGAAGGCAGCAGACAGGTCCAGGAGAATGAGAACTGATGATTTGGAAGCAGCTTTTGCGATCCGCAGGGCTTCTGTGACCGACAGTAATGCAGTCTCGGTAGAATGTCCTTTCTTGAAGCCAGATTGGTTGACATCCAGCTGGCTGTTCAGAGACAGGAAGGATGATACTTGGTTAAAAGCAACTCGTTCAAGTATTTTCGCAATGAATGGTAGGAGAGAGACAGGTCTGTAATTCTCTAGAAGTGATGTGTTTGATGTTGGTTTTTTAAGCAGTGGAGTTACCCGAGCCTGCTTAAATGCTGTAGGGAAAATGCCAGTGTGGAGTGATGAGTTTATAATGTGTGTAAGAGCTGGTAGAAGTGTGGGAGAGATGGCTTGTAGAAGGTGTGAGGGGATGGGATCAAGAGGGCAGGTGGTAGGATGACTGGAGAGGAGAAGTTTAGATACTTCTTCCTCGGTTAGTGGAGAGAAGGAGGAGAGAAGGTTATTGGCTGTGGGAGAGGTTAGTCTGGGTTCCTGAGTGTGTAAATCTGAGAACTGACTGCTGATAGTTGTAGTTTTGTTAGTGAAGAAGTTAGAAAAATCATCAGCAGTTAGCGAGGAGGTGGGTGGTGGTGGAGGTGGACAGAGGAGAGAGTTGAATGTCTTGAACAGTGTTCGTGTGTTAGAGGCACTGTTGATCTTGTTGTGGAAATATGAAGATTTTGCTGTGTGAACATCAACAGAAAAGGCAGAGAGCAGAGATTGATACCTACTGAGGTCAAATGTGTCTTTTGATTTGCGCCATTTCCTCTCCGCTGCCCTGAGCTTGGTCCGGTGTTCACGAAGAACCTCAGATAACCAGGGGTTAGAGGGAGTGGCGCGTGCTGGCCTAGAGGAGAGAGGGCAGATATTGTCTAAAGAAGAGGTTAGGATGGAGCATAAAGTATCCGTCGCAGTGTTCACATCCAGTGATGAGAAATGCGAAGGTGAGGGAAGAGAGGATGACACAGCAGAGGAAAGATGGGATGGAGAAAGTGAGCGCAGGTTTCGTCTGAAAGTAAATGCTGGGGAGGTTGCTGGAGCATGGGTAGTGAGTTGTAGATTGAAAGTAATGAGGAAATGATCTGAAACGTGGAGAGGTTTCACCAAAATGTTGTCAGTGGTACAGTTGCGTGTGTAAACCAGGTCCAGTTGGTTGCCTGACTTGTGAGTACCGGAGGTGATGAGCCGTGTAAGATCGAAAGAAGCTAGGAGAGAGCTGAAGTCAGTTGCATATGGTTTTGCTAGGTGAATGTTGAAATCGCCAAAGACTACAAGTGGAGTGCTATCATCAGGGAAAGAGGACAGCAGCACATCTAGCTCCTCTACAAAGCTTCCCAGTTGACCAGGGGGGCGATAAATAACTACAATATGGATCTTAGTGGGAGTTGTAAGTGTAATAGCATGATATTCAAATGAGGTGTTATTGCATAGAGAAGAGAGAGTTGAGTATTTCCAATTGTTAGTAATGAGAAGACCAGTGCCCCCACCCCTCCCCGACTGGCGAGGGGTGTGAGAGAAAGAGTAGTTGTTAGAGAGAGTAGCAGGGGTTGCTGAGTCTTCTGGACGGATCCAGGTCTCAGTCAAGCCCAAGATATTAAGAGTGGAATGAGATGCAAAGGCTGGAATGAAGTCAGCTTTATTGACTGCTGATTGACAATTCCATAGACCCATAGAAAGAGTGAGAGGTGAGTGTGAGGATGAGAGAAAAGGGCGCAGGTTAGCAGTATTGCGCTGCCTTCTGTGTGCAGTGAGAGAGCGTTGTCGAGAGACAACAGGAATGTATTGAAAGCACATAATGATAATGGGGAATAAGATAAGGGTAGGAGAGAAAGGGTGAAGAAGATACTATAGTTGCCTTACAGGTGTCCTTGCTCGGTGGAGTCGCGCAGGTAGAGTCGATGTCTTTACCCGAGTCGGTCTTCACACGAGGAGGCTAAACACGAGAGCTGAAAACTTCCGCTGACGCTTCCGCGACAGCGCACACACTACATAGATATAATGCTTACAATCACCTAAGTGAGGGCAGCTGTGTCAGCCCTTGCTATTAGCACAGCAAAAGCAAGTATCCTGATAATGGGCCAAATCGAAACTAGCTGTTGAACAGCGCTACTTAAGTGCTACAATAAAATACAGACTACAACCCTTCAAGACGCACGGCAAATATTCAAAATAGGTTGCGTCTAATTAAAATACAGATATTTAGTGAAGACAAAAATTATAAATAAGCCAAGAATCGAAGATAGCCCTACCTGTTTGACAAATAGTAAACAGAGCAACAGGAGAACTAGGTATTAAGAAATAAACAACTCACGGGCTCTTGCCGTTCTCACAGAGTGACTGCTAGCTTGTTCTGGCTCTCTTTCAGAGAGCATAAATAATATAGCATAAATAATTTAGCATAAATAATATAGCATAAATAATTTAGTTTACATATTTAAATTACTGCAGAACATATACAACTAAACAGAATCAAACTAGCTTCAACATGACTTGACATGGACTTGGGCAGCATGCAATTTACACGAAAATATAATTATTATTCAAATTACAGTAAATGAATACACAGAATATTAAAGTTTGAACAGCACAGAATGTAGAACAGATAACTTACTTCTTAATCACTCACTGACGGAAACAACGCACATGCAGCAGTCCATTTTGTGCAAGAAAACAAGTCAGTCTCTCCGCCTGTGTATATAGACTCTGACACTGGTTCAGAAATGTCCTGACTTGTCCACGCCCGTTCAAGCACCAACAAAGTCACACTCATAAAGATACCTCCAGGGGGGCGCTGTTGGGCTTTCGTACAGGCGTATTTCATGGTTCTATTGTCAACTATTGTTCTATAGGAGAAAACGCATTTTGTGTCTAACGGCAAACAAACCAAATATTACAGAATGATTAAACGATTAAAGAAAAGTTATTCATTTTACGGTTTTGAAGTCTAGTCTTGTTTAACATGTAATAATCCTCAGATATGAGTTTACAGCAGAGTCTTCTGTATTCTTTGCATTTATTAAGAGTAGTTAATAATGATTATTATTTAAAAAATATAAATAATAAGATTTGCATTTGTTAAATCAATTATTTATATTAATCAATCATTTTCATCTTTAGGGATGACTGAGGTCTATCTGCAGTGGGCTTAATAGTAATATATATATATATATATATACACACACACACACACACACACACACACACATATATATAGATATATTTTAAGATAAATATTAGTGCAAAGAAAAGTGCAAATGACACTCACCTGGAGACTGTATGGGGCCGAGAGTGTCACTCGCTTCACTCACTCCCACTTTACCCACTATCCTGTAGCGGATCAAGTACTGCTTTCCAGACTTCAATCCAGTCAGAGTAAAGTCTTCCTCAGCCGTGTTTATGATAACCCACTGTTCCTCAGCGCCAGAATCTGCTTTCACCTGCTGGTACTCCACTCTGTACTGCACAGTTTCTCCAGTTGGGGACTTCTGCAGTTTCAGTAACACACTGTGCTCCAGGACCTCCT
Source organism: Chrosomus eos (assembly GCA_036326025.1). Taxonomy (NCBI): domain Eukaryota; kingdom Metazoa; phylum Chordata; class Actinopteri; order Cypriniformes; family Leuciscidae; genus Chrosomus; species Chrosomus eos. Next base: position 49,402,942 of record CM070822.1, read on the forward strand.
TCACTTCTGGTGGGGGAGGCTTCGACACGGGCTGGAACTGTGTGTCTGTCAGATTCCCTGTTTCATACAGATAGATGGAGGAGCCTGGACTGGAGGGATCGGAGATGGCAGAAATAATGAAATGATATCTCTTTTCATCTTTATTAGCCTCTGAAAAACTTCTGAAAAGAGTTAAGTTCTTTCTCATCTCTGAGATGACACCAGGATTGATCCACTCTTCTGATACTAACGTGCTAGCATTGTGTTTTATTCCCACATCTAGCTCTTTAAACTCATCAGATTCCAGAAACTTCTTCAGGGTTGAAAGATACAGGTCTTCATACTTCAGAGATGTGAAGGTCAAGCACACCACAACATCAATATTAGGATTAAAGAGGATGGTGTTGAGACGGTTTGAGTCTTCAGTTTTTATTCCCCCCAGTACCTCGGTGTGAGAACTCAAGATGTTAAGTTCAGCCGTTGCATGATCTAACCACTGGTTAAGCATGTCTGCATTAAAGGGAGAGCTGTAGTGGATCTTCAGGATCTCTTCCAATGCATTTTGCTCCATCTCTCCTCCTCGTATAGCAGGCAAGACCTTGGCCACTGCTTTCAGGAATACCATTTTGTAAATGTTAAGAGAGCCCTGAAATAAACAGAGCCTCTCTTTGATGTCTTTGAAAACATCGACCAGAGTTTTTCTGGAGAAGTCGTTGCATGTCCTCTCTACTTCTCCCAGCCCCTCTATTATATCTTCAGTGTTGGAAACCAGATGTGTGGTGATTTCTCTCACCAACCGAGCAGCTTTTGTATCCAGTAGAGAAAGAGGATAGAGCCAGACTCTTATTGGAACTGCATTCTGTGGATTCTCCTTCAGTATAGTGGGGAGCTTCTTGTACACCTCTAGGGCGTCCATGTAAGTGGTGGGGTTCTGATCAAGACGGACGTCGCCATAAAATGTGCAGGAGATGCTCTCAGCCATTTTCTTATCATCTTCTGTCATTTGTAAAGCTCCTTGTCCCTCAATAGAAAATCCCTTGATTTTCTGGACCATGACATTCAGTTTTCCCTCAATCTTCTGCTTTTCTTCGTCTTCTGAAAATTTCCATTCAAACACCATGACGGCCTGAGCTCCGTACAGTACAGCCGTGACCACATGAGTTGCAGTTTTCTGGTCAAAGACCTCAGGGTACGTGATCTTACCCAGATGGCTCATAGTGAGCTGGTCGAATCTTGTGGTTTCACTGTAATTCATTGTAACTCTGGACTGTTGGTTTGAGGATTTGGTGTCACGCAGGAACTTGGCAGATCCTCCCAACTCCACCAGCCCTACCAAGAAGCTGGCCTTCAGGGAAGCACTCACATCCAGGAGACTGGACTTACTAGAGAGAGAGTCGGAGCTACTGACCTTCAAATCTGTCATTGGCTTTAGACGGGTGTCCAAATCTTCCTTCAGTGACTTCTTATCCCACAGAGTGACACCTGAAATGAGAAATGGCTTTAACAGTTACCTTCATCACCTTTATTTAAATAGCACTTTTTACAATACAGATTGTTTCAAAGCAGCTTTACAGAGATAACACGAAAATAATGCAACAAAGTTTTTTTTTTTTTTTTTTTAGAACAGTGCCATCGTCCAGCTTAAGTAAGTACAGTGAGGGTTAATTTTTTGTGTGTGTAAAACAAATATATAAATTTAATTCATTTATATATATACATATATATAGGCCACTCTGGGGGGAAAAAAGGTTATGTCATCGTCCAGCTCAGTTGTCATATAATAGTGTCAATGCAGACAGATCAATAATATTGTTGAATATTACCGTGTGATGACGCAATGTACTGTTAAAGTCAACATCCCGATTTTGTATCTCTAAGACTACTAATTTAATAGTTTTGTCCTTTATCTTAAATCTCTAAATTACCACATTGTTGATTCACACTTGGGTGAAAAAGAGAGTAAAAAGTATTTTAGTAGGAACTGTAGACCACCTGGAATGAAGGTGTCCTCGCGGCAGTCATACAGCATACCAGGATACAGAGGTCTTCCTAGAGCTGCCACTTCAATGGTCTGTGATGATGCCATGGCTGCGGGAAATAACAATGAACAATGGGGATATTTATACATTTGAAGACTAATAATGACTACTTTATCATTCTAAAATTAGTTTTACTTGTTACTAATTTCATTAGTTCACTAAGTGTTTTAACGTTCCTTAAAATGCAATTTAATCCAGAGTTTAAAAATTCAAAAACATATTAAGACATAAATCCTTCTGGCTACGTTTACATCTTCTTCTTCTTTCCAATTTTACGACTGATGGCATCCAGCTTTTTGGTGCGTTACGGCTACGTTTACATACAACCAAATAATCCGTTAGTAATGTGATTGATGGCTCAATCTGACTGAAAAGCCTTTATATACACACCTTAATCGATCCGATTGAGCTTGATCCAAATGAAATTTCGATCGGTTTGAAAGGGGAGGTTTCCCAGGTAGCAAACAGACGTTGGGCCAACGTCAATATTGCTTGGTTACGTTGGCCCAACCTATCTGACAGAAATACAACGTTGGGCCAACGTTGGTATGGTCAGCTGTAATGGCCCACCACTTCCCTCAAATACATGCATGCAGCATTTCATGTTTTACCATTCTTCCCAGTAAACATGGTTAAAAGAGTGTCTGGCTCAGGCGAGGCGCGGATTTATGGGTGGGCCTGACCCATCCAATCAGATTAATAAAAACAATTTAAATTGTTAATTTTAATTAATTAATAAATAATTTAATTTTAATAGTTTCCCGAGGACATTTCTGTACAGTATCTACGAAAAATAGCTACAAAATAAAAATATTATTTTGGCATATCACGTGTCAGTCCAACACAACACCGCGGGCGCGTTTCGGACTAAAAGTTTTCCATAACCATTAGTATTTATATATTAAGTTGCTCAAGCAAGTGGTAAAATATTTTACCATGTACTACTTATATTAAGATCACAAACATTTTAAATGAAAACTTAATAATTGACAAAAATAGACGACTATCATGCCTTTTCTTTTGCATTTAAGTTTTAATACAATAAATCTTGCATGTCACAAAGAACTTGTTTTTTCACCTCCATGCATGAGACGAGTGTTGATCATTATGTCGCCTTGTTGAGGTAAATTGTACTTTTCCTTGCTTGAACCCCGGTCTTAAAGTAAAAAAAATTACTGTGAAAAAGAGTATAATTACATTAAATGCATTTATGTTGAGATTACTACATTTTGTTTAATTAAACACATTTATGGTTATATTATTATATTTTCATGTATAAGACTGTGAATATACGTAACTACAAAGACTACAAACCCAAAAGGCGCACATGTTACGTCATACCCTTTCTCTCAATGAATGAAGCTAATTTTACTGAAGCTAACGACTGTCATTGTTTTCTATAGTATTACCTTATAATCGTAACGTTACGCCGTCATGGCTGAGTGTTTTGTACCAGACTGCACACAGACTGTTGGTGACGTACATAGTGCGAGACGAGAGATGTAGTTCATTGCGCGATTATCACATAAAACTAAATGTTACTCTCCTGTTTTATGACAAACTAGGACTTTCTTGACTTTCATAATTATCTTTTAAATTTACAAACATCATATGTGTAATTCAGGGCACATATCAGACGGAATAAAAAGATAAGTTGTCTCTCGTCATTGACTACTAGGGGTGTAACGGTACGTGTATTCGTATTGAATCGTTTCGGTTCGAGGCTTCCGGTTCGGTACGCATACAAACCGAACGGTTATTTGGACCATTTTTCCTGCCGACAAAATCCGCGTTGGCGCGAGCGCGAGCGCGACCACCACAACGTTGCGCAACATCACATGGCAAACGTAATGAAAGCGAAACGAAATGCGCTACTCATTATATTGTGCATTACGGACCGTTTATCAGTTCGGACCAGCAACCTATCTGTGCAGCGTGAGCTCTATGAGCGCGAGCCGATCTCGATCAAGCGACACTGTTACTACACAGCGCTAAGAGATCCAGTAAATAAAGCATTTGAATTCGCCACTGAAGTAATAACATCGCTGCGAGATCTAGTGAGAAGCGTTCACATGTCTCTGTTATTAGTCGTAGATCTCTATTAGATCAAACAGCGCTGACGTGGAAACCAGGGGAAACATTGTGCAGTGAATGAACTAGTAATTAGGCTTTAAGTCCACAGATCAGCAACATTCACCATAGTAACACTAATTGTAACCAGTTTGGCTGGAATATTGAAATGCTTTCAAGTACTTCACACATCTTTTTCCAGCACTTCAAAACTCAAATATTATATAAATATTATATAAATAAATATATATTTAAATGTCATTTTTAATGTGATGACCAAAACATTATTTATTCATCCTTCAAAAATTACCCCCATTTAAACCTGAGTTTCAAGATGTAGGAAAACTCACACTTATATAAAAAATATTTTTTCTTTTAATAAATAGAAAATTTCTCTGGCATTTCTTTCTTTTTGCTGTATCGAAAACGTACCGAACCGTGACTTTAAAACCGAGGTACGTACCGAACCGTGATTTTTGTGTACCGTTACACCCCTATTGACTACCATACATATTTTTTCCGTCATAAGGTCCCATGAGCCGGAAGCGGAGGGGAGGGACTTAGGGTCTCTATACGCATCGCACCTGGAACGGATCGCCGGACCCATCCGCGCGCAGTGTGAAAGCTCTAATATGGAGCCCGGGAATCAGGTATGTATAAGCTTAAGGGGTCTTTCACACTAGCACTTTTGGTGTGCACCCGGGTTCGAATGATGTCAGAGTTCGGTTCGTTTGGATGATGTGAACGATGTCTTCTGAACTCGGGTGCGCAACCCGCGAACGTACTCGAGTTCGCTTAAAAAGGTGGTCTGGGGTACGGTTCATGTGAACTCCAGTACGGTTCGCTGCTGATATGAGCGCAATTACCAAACCGTGGAAGTGAACCGCTATTGATGACGTATAATCTGTCTTCGGCGGACAGCCCGCTGTCTTTGATACGTTTTCAGAATTTTTGCGGCAGACAGACGCAAGTGTGTTTCTGTATGTCTATGTTGAAATCAAAACCAAAGGTTAAAAAAAAGAATAACAAATGTCAACCGAGCAAGTCTATTCATTTGGGCGCCTTTTCATTCGCGGTTACCAATCAACACCATTACGCCAGCTGCAACCTGATGACGCAAACGTACCGCGGTTCGGATAGAAATAATATAATGTGAACACAGTCCATCGGGGGCAGGGGGAGGGGGCAGCAATCGAACTCGGGTTCGGAACAGGCAATCGAACCAAGTGTGAAAGTGCCCTAAAAAACCAGAGCCCCCTCCGTATATTCACCAGGCCCACCTATTAATGACGTCCTGTATCCGCCACTGGTCTGGCTCCTTTTTATAACGTTACCTCTACATTCACATGTTGTGTTAAACTGAATATGTAGCATAAGTGGGTAAAATGAGTTAACAGGTTCAATCTCTTATTTATTATTAAAGTTTATGCTAAACAAGTTCACTATCGATTTCCATTACATGAGAGTAGATGTAAAACTTCATGCTAATTTGTACTCAGCTTTCGCCAAGATAAGCACCAACTAAGATGTAGCTTTACAGTAACCTATGCTTCTCCATCCATTTACGCTTCTTTCAACCATCTGGATTTAGTCGAGTAGGGGACATCTCTAGGGTTTTCAAGTGGGCACCTTCCGTCCTCAGTGTTTCGTCGACTAGCCCACGACACCTCAAGAGGGCTCGACAGTGACTCTAGCGTCCCAGAGTCACCCCCCTCCTTCCCCCACTCAACTGAGCCCAGCTTACTGACCTATACAGTAGGTTACCAACCAGAATGCCTATTACCGCCGCGGCATCTACTGCGGCAAATTCACAGCGCCAAAAAAAACCCAGTCGCATTTCAAAGTCATTCGCGAAATGACCGCCAGGTGGCGCAAAGGGACATTTAGCGAAAGCAAAACGTATGTAAAAGTAGCCTACATTTTAAATAGAATATAGCAAACTTTTAGAGCAGAACATTTTATGAATCAAAATTTAAAAGAGGCCTATCTCGCAGTCAGTGAAAATAAATTAGGTGCAATCAATGATGCTAAACTATTGAGGAATGAGAGGATTGAAGAGTGCTTCTCTCGTCTGCGCGCACACTGACTAGCGAATAACCAATCCTGTGGTCAAGTGGTAGAGCTGAAGGTTTAAGCAGTACAAAGACACGGGTTCGAAACCCGAATAAACATGTTTTTTATATAATTACCATGCATTTCCATTTTACACTAAGGAACAAATCTCATCCAACAGATTGACTGAATTTACGTCTTCAAAAACAGTTCTGTTAAAAAAATTAATAAAACTTCACGGGGTTACATGCAGAAAGAATTTTTAAAAACATGGTTAATAAGGTGCGATTTGCCGGTGGGTGATTTCCCCCCTCCACAGTATAGTGAATCAATGCTATAGGCCTAACCTAAATAGACCATATCAAATATATATATATATATATATATATATATATATATATATATATATATATATATATATATATATATATATATATTAAATATACAACACGCACGTTTAAACAATAAAATCTGAACCAGCGCTTCTGCTCCTGTATTGAGAGATAACATGCAGCGCGTTTCAGTTACGATCCTGGTTCCAGTGACCTTGGCTTTTTAAAATGTCACAAAGCGTTTTGAGGTGGTTTTGAACGAAATATTGAAGTTTATTATCAAGTATTTTGACACACCACGACGAGTGCGTATTCTAAAATGGGGTTTTATTCTGCCATTGAATTAGAGTTCGACAAACGCAGCGGCGCGTTCACTTGAATTTATTTTTCTGCTAAAATAACTTAATATGTTATAGCCTACTTCATAATTTTTGGTTATACAGATAGGATATCATATTTTAAAACTGTAAAAGGTCTACTTTTATTCATGTAAAGTAGGCTACAATAGGCTAACAACAAAACCTTTTCTCACTCATTTGAGCGAACACACACTGGAGAAACAAACGTTTGGGTTTTTCTCAGTGAGCTCATGGCCGAGTGGTAGAGCTGACGGATCGATAAATCAGAAGACATGCGTTCAAATCCCGAACAAACATACTGTAAAAAAAAAGGCTATTAATGCAGATTTGTTTAGTTCTAAAACTCTGTTCCACCATATATTTTTTTGCTTATAGGCCTATTTATAAAATAAAATTACCATGCATTTCCATTTTACACTAAGGAACAAATAGTAGCCTTCCTTCCTTCTTTCTTTTCCTTCCTTCCTTCTTTCTTTCTTTTCCTTCCTTCCTTCTTTATTTTCCTAGGCTATCCAACAGAACGACTTTACATCTGTAGCTATAATAAATGTTATAGCTATAATAAATGTTATAGAAATGTTTTATTCCCTATAGCCTACATAGAGTTTTTAAAAACATGGTTTTAAGTAAAGTTTTCGACAAACGAGGCAGCGCGTTCATTTGATTTATTTTTTCTCATAACAGCTAAAATAACTTAATAGGCTATACGTGATTTTTTTGGTCATACAGATAAGAGTAGAGTAGCCTACATCGTTCAAAACTGTAAACTTTTTTTAGGCTAATGACAAAAGTTTATCTGTCGTCTCTCTCGGTCTCTGGGAACTGCGCGTCACAAAAATGAACCGAAAGCCACTTGCCTCAGCTCAGTCACGATAGGAAATCGGCTATGTCTAAAGCCTTTAAATGTCTAAATATTTAGGCTAATAAATGTTATCTGATTATGTAATCCATATGAAAATGAGAGGTACAGAGAATCTGCTGAAATATGTTTATGATGCTGGCGCCTCGCAATGAGAAAATGACAAGGTGAAAATCTCGATCTAATTAAATGTAGAGACTAAATCTCCCTGAATTAAAATGTAAAAACAGATCAAATAATTTATTCGTCGAAGTGTTGCTATATTGTTTCATTTAAAGTTCATAATTATTATCTAAATGTTATTTAGTTTATCAGCAGTACCACTAAGCACCGAGATATTTGTATTTGAATATTTATTTGAATAATAATAATTTTAAAAATAACTAATTCACAATTTGCATGCCTGGATCCTCAGATCCCTGTAGAATTTAATATTGAGTTGAGCATTTTGTTCATGACAACAAAATGAGCATGCGTTTGAAAATTATATTTAGTTTTGCTTGGAAAAAGCTGGCCCAAACCAGTTTTATTTCTTAAATTATTTAAATAATGAAATATTTAGTAATAAACTTTTATGACAGAAATATCACATGTAGCTTAAATTATTTAATTCCTTCATTATCAACACTTTAATAGCCTAATGCTAATGTATAGAAGAGCGACTTCTCTTTATTTTAAGTCAGTCTCAGACTCAGAGAGCCTGTGGGGGGTTTGGAGGGACAGCTCAGCGTGATGTAGGACAATAGGAGGTGTTAATGTTCCTCTTTCATATGGAGAATGTCGGATAGCCAGCCTGATGAGCAGGCAAAGACACAATTATTTTAAAGATACATCTCTCGATGTGTCCCCATATTTTATTAAATTATAAATATTGTAGTTTATTTATTGTAGCCTAAGTTTTTTCACACACAAATTTAAATTGAAGTGTTTAATCCAGTTGTTTCAACTGGTTTTGTAGAGTTTAAGAATGTTTGAGCAAGGGAGACTAAATAAACTTGCTGAGATCGAGCGCGAGAGAAACTCATGTTTTTAATTTATGTTGCATTGGACTATTTTCGATTTGTAGCCTACCGTTTCGTTTAATTTAGCTGCAATTTCTTTGGCAAAACAAATTTAAGATGTACCAAGAATAAGATTCTGTGTTTCTTTTTTGCATGGAAATAAAGTCTAAATGCAACTGTTTTACATTTTTTTTAAACTGTTCCACCACTTTATTTAAACCTTGAATTGTTCGATGGGGTTCCAAATTTAAGTAATTTTAGTGTTTTTTACATTACACAATAATTTAGCAGACTAAAGACGAGCTTCTTCATTTTAATTTTCTGACGCAATCGGCTAACAATCTTCCTTCAACAGTTTTGTTGTCTGCGGCTCTACAGGAATGTAGCAATGTTGTAATGTGCCATTGATAATTAAACAAAACGCTTGACTTTAAAATAAATAAACAGTTAATAAACTCGCAAACAAACAGTCACCTATTTAAGCATCAAGAACGGTTAAAGATTAATGCTGTGTCTGCCAACATAATGTTATATTCATTGAGATTCGATCTCGGGTCTCTTGGATTTCCGTGTCGTTGTGTTAACCACAGAGCTACCGCCTGTACGCTATTAGAGCAACGTCTTATGCTGTTGCAAAGCCTCATTGATGTAGCCTAATATGTTTCTATTGCAATGTTTTATATGGAAAAGTTTTCATTATTTATTCAATTTAATTTAAGTATTGTGATGAATTATTTTAACTACATTTCACTTAAATTCATCTGCTACCAGCTTTCAATCGCTCTGAATGAGCCGCGGCGCAGCGGCAGATTACGCAATAGAGAGAATAAACGGACACTTTTCAAAGTCTGTAATTGTAGCGGCAGAGCGGCGGCGGTGAAAGTATTATTCTGGTTGGTAACCTACTGTACATCTCTCCTGCTGCTGAGGTTGCTCCTTAACTAAACCAACCCGACCATACGCGCCAACCCGTTTGTCTAAGGCTGTCGAGCCCCACTGGTGCGTTAAACAGGAGCAGATAGCAGTGGCAACGGTTCCGTATGGCATACTAGCTACCACCAAACCTTCCAAACACCTTTCCTCATTCAAGAATTATTCAAAACCGTAGCATGTCGGCCTGTACCCAGCCAGCCAGAATCTTTCCGTCTCAACCACAGCCAGTTGCTGCTTTTCTCTGCTGCTTCAGATAAGTTCGTTACTGTGAGACGCAACTCTTGGCCACTGAATCCGACATCTCTTAGGAATCGGGTTGTAGAGTGTGCCACAAACCCTCGACAACCCACTTCCACTGGATAAACCCGGACTCTCCATCCTCGCTGTTCTGCTTCAGTGGCCAGATGAGCATACCGCAGTTTCTTCCTCTCATATGCCTCATCTACAGCATCCTCCCATGGCACTGTTAACTCTATCAGTTGAACTATGCGTGCTGATTCCGACCACAAAACAATATCTGGTCGGAGGTTAGTGGTGGCAATCTCAGGTGGAAAAATAAGCCGTTGATCAAGATCAGCCAGCATCTTCCAGTCTCTAGCAGCTTCCAGTTGTCCTAGGCGAGAATTGGTTTTAATACCCTTTCTTGGTGGTTGCTCGCCTGGGCGGAGAAATAATGTCCTCTGTGAGCAATGTTTTGCTAGAACAGGTGGCAACTTATTGGTCATGTTGCTCTTGTCTTCCAATGCTATAGCCAAACATCACAGTACTTTGTCATGGCGCCAAGTAAACCGACCTTGGTTAAGAGCCACCTTACATCCTGTTAAAATGTGCCTTAGTGTGGCAGGTGATGAACACAAAGGACAAGAGGGATCTTTTCCTACCCAGAGGTTTAGGTTCTGTGGTGATGGGAGAACATCATATGTTGACCTGTATAGGAAACTGATCCTACTCTCTTCCATTGACCATAGGTCTTTCCAGCCTATTTTACGTTGTTCCACATTCTCCCATCTCATCCACTCTCCCTGCTTGGCCTGAGAAATGGCCCTTATACACCTCATACTCTCCTCTTGCTTTCGTACCTCATTGACTACCAGCTTCCTCCTTTGAGCTGGGGCTGCTGTATAAATGCAGTATAAGTAATAACATACAAAACCAAGACAAAATATGTGCAAACCTGTAACGGTCACCAGCTGGAGTGCCCTTGAGAGCCACCAGAGGGCACTCCAGATAAGACTATTATCACTCACAAACTACATTTCCCATAACTCACTGCCCGGACTCACCATCACTGATCACATTCACCTGTACCTCATTCACTGATTGCATTCACCTGTGTATCATCCTGTTAGTCTGTCTATTTATACCATGTTCATTCATTCACTCACCGCGAAGTCTTGTATGTTTGTCACACTGCATTTCCGAGCGTTTCTCCCTGGTCCCCGGTTCCCCGGTTTTTGGATTCTCTGCCTGTTCCCTGGATTTCTCTTGGGCATAAAAAATGTTTTTGTTTGGTTCCAGTTTCCGACCGACCCTGTCAATTTAAGTGCGACCCAAATTTATTTTATGAGCTTGGGGAATAAATAATACAAATTAAAGGGCTTTTGGTGGCAAGGGCGTGGAGTGAACACTTATCATTGCAAGCCTTTTATTAGCACATCCTCGAGTGCACTGCCAGCCTGAGTTATTTACTGCATGTCTGTGATGTATTTTTCTTATACCTAAGCTAACGATCACTTCCTAAACCTAATGTTATATATTAATAGTGATACGAGGCTTGGAAGTGTTGCAGCAGGCTTTGCAGATTTTTAAAGCTTTGAAGACGCTGACGGCTCGTGCTACTTTCTGTGACCTTTATCTGCATGTGACGCTGAATGACTCCGGACGGATTGGATGGTGTTTCACTTACAAGTTGCTGTGTTCGCCTGCCCCTTCCGTCTCTTGTTCAAGCTATGCAGCAGTTTCTGTGAACTTGTCTGTGAATTCTAACTCGACAGTGTGACGGCCATCCGGTGGAGGACGACGTCTAAGCTGATCAAAATACGCGTCGAGCGTACAGCCTGCCAGGATAACATCAGCGTCCAACAAAACCTCTTCCTCATTAAACAACAGCAACTCAGACTCAGCAACTCTAGTCGTGGTTTGACCAGTTCTCTGCGGTTCGCCAGGTAAAGAGGCTCATTTATTTTCAAAAGTTTCTAGATGTAGGGGGGAAAAAACACTTATTTAAAATAAAAAAAACATTAATTTCCACTCTCAAATATTTATTTTTTAATCGTTTTGCTTTTGAATTATTTCGACATTATGAATAAAATTGTTGCCCTCAAAAATGTTAACCTGGACCCTTGCAAACTTAAAATAAAACTAAAATAAAATAAACCTGTTTATAACTAGGCTACTACAATAATACATTTCATTTTTTATAAGGAGTGGTTTTTGTTTTATATGCTGCTGAGAAGACACCCCGGGAAATGGGTCAAGTATAGCTCCATTATCGTTCAAAGTAAAAAAAGATCATACTTTATGGTGTTAGTTTTAATTTAAAAAAATATTTAAAAAAAAAATCAAGGGAATTTCTCTGGTATTTATGGAAGCTTGTTTCCGCCACTGAATAATAAATAAATAATAATAATTGCGACTTTTTATCTCACAATTCTGAATTTTTTTCTCACAATTGCGATATATCAAGTCAGAATTGTGACATTTTTTCTCAGAATTGCGATATATGAAGTCAGAATTGTGAGAAATAAAGTCGCAATTCTGAGAAATAAAGTCGCAATTGTGAGATATAATGTCAGAATTGCGAGATATAAAGTCAGAATTCTGAGAAATAGTCGCAATTGTGAGAAACTATTCTGAGGTAAAAAAAAAAAGTCCCGTCTTTTTTTCCCCTTAGAATTGGAATTTATATCTCACAATTGTGAGTTTATATCTCACAATTCTGAGAAAAGATGCCAGAATTGAGAGATATAAAGTCGCAGTTGCGTGTTATAAAGTCAGAATTGCGTGATATAAAGTCGCAATTGCGAGAATAAAAGTCAGAATTCTGACTTTATAACACGCAATTCTGACTTTATTTTTGTAAATTTTATTTTTGTAAAGATTGTAAATTACACAAACAACTCATTAAAATGTCTACAAAACTATAAAACTGATCCAAGATCAGGTAAAAGCCCTAAACACTGGTTCACTGAGATCGTCCACCAACAGCGAACCATTGATATTTCAAAACATTTGGGACGTTACAAAATCTTGTTTACCGAAATCACGTGATTTTGGCAGTTTGAGACATGCTCCTGACTACTGGTTTGAAACAAATTATACGAAAATTTTCAAAGCTTCTCAAAGCAGTGCTTCAAGAGCGCCCATCACTAGTGAAGACATTATTTTTATTAAACACGAGATGCAAAGAGAGCTACTAGAGTATAAAGTCAGTATCTGTGCTCTTGATGCAGGATAGTTCAACTTGCAAAAATGATATAAAGCCAAGGCACTCAAGAATTTGGAAAAAATAAAAGCCTTTATTCATGGCTATAACATTTTTATAAACATTCATATATCTGCACAGCAAGTGTGTGTGAGGATCACATGCCAAGGCCATGGAGAGGAGTGAGAGGAGTTAGTTTTAACCACAGAGGAATATGAATGCAATCTAGCATAGTTTCCACTGATGCATATGTTGACTGAAGTGTTCTCTTTAAGGAATGAGGATTGTGTAGCATGAGATATACATTCAATTTTAAACATGAACACGTATTGATTATAAACTCAATTGGAGTTAGACAACATGTGTCAAGACCTACTCATTGTCGTAATCATACTCTAGATCTAATATTATCACACGGAATAGATGTTGATCCCGTTGAAATTCTGCAGCAGAGCGATGAAATCTCACAAGCGATAACCCGATCATTATCTAGTCTCGTGTAAATTACATTTAGCCAAGGCTGCAAAGCCGACTCAGTGTTACAAATATGTTAGACCTATCACTTCTGCCACTAAAGATTGCTTTATCAATAATCTTCCAAATCAGTTTCATAATCTCAGCATCCCAGATAGCTTAGAAGAACTAGATATTGCAACAGAAACGTTCAACTCTCTCTTTCCAGCACTTTAGACACAGTTTCTCCGCTGCGCTTAAAGAAGATTAAAGAAAATAGTCCAACGCCGTGGTACAATGAGCACACCCGGGCCCTTAAGAGAGCAGCCAGAAAAATGGAGCGCAACTGGAAGAAAACAAAACTAGAGGTATTTCGCATTTCATGGAAGGAGAGCTCGATTACTTACAGAGAGGCTTTAAAAGTTGCTAGATCTGCTTATTTTCAACCCTATTAGAAGAAAATAAACATAATCCTAGGTATCTATTTGAAACAGTGGCTAAACTAACGAAAAAGAAAGCTTCAAGCTCAGAAGTTTCCAAGCAGCACAGCAGTAATGACTTTATGAACTTCTTTACTGATAAGATTGATAATATCAGGGAGAAAATTATAACTAAGCAACCGTCTACTACAGTATCGCATCAGGCAGTGCATTTTAGTCTCCCTGAGGAAATATTTGACTCATTCATTGCTATTGGAGAGGAAGAATTTACTAAACTCGTTAAATCATCTAAATCAACAACATGTATGTTAGACCCTATACCGACTAAGCTATTGAAAGAGATGCTCCCAGAGGTCATAGATCCTATTCTTAATATCATTAATTCATCTTTGTCTCTAGGACACGTACCAAAAACCTTTAAGCTGACTATGATTAAACCACTTGTTAAAAAAAACGCAACTTGATCCTACAGAATTAGTCAATTACAGGCCGATCTCGAATCTACCTTTTCTGTCAAAGATATTAGAAAAAGCAGTATCCTCACAACTGTGTTCCTTTCTTGAAAGAAATAATATCTGCGAGGATTTTCAGTCCGGATATAGACCGTATCATAGTACTGAGACTGCTCTCATTAAAGTCACAAATGATTTGCTCTTATCATCTGATCGTGGTTGTATCTCTCTATTAGTGTTACTCGATCTCAGTGCTGCATTTGACACTATCTAAATAGACTCGAAAATTATGTTGGCATTAGTTGAAATTGCACTAGCATGGTTTAAATCATACTTATATGACCGTTATCAGTTTGTAGCAGTAAATGAAGAGATGTCTTATCGATCACAAGTTCAATATGGCGTACCACAAGGCTCAGTACTAGGACCGCTGCTGTTCACTCTGTACATGCTACCATTAGGAGATATCATTCGGAAACATGGAATTAGCTTCCACTGTTATGCTGACGATACTCAGCTGTATATTTCTTCAAAACCTAACGAAACTTACCAATTCACAAAATTAACGGAATGCATAGCTGATATAAAAAATTGGATGACTAGTAATTTCCTACTACTAAATTCTGAAAAAACAGAGATTCTAATTATTGGACAAAAAACTTCCTCACCTAATAACCTAGAATACTGTCTAACACTTGATGGCTGCTCTGTTAAGTCTTCGTCGTCGGTTAGGAACCTGGGTGTGCTCTTTGATACTAATCTTTCATTTGAAAGGTACGTGTCTAGTATCTGTAAAACAGCCTTTTTCCATCTTAAAAATATATCTAAATTACGCCATATGCTCTCACTGACAAATGCGGAACAATTAGTTCATGCTTTCATGACCTCAAGGCTAGATTATTGTAATGCTCTACTGGGTGGTTGCCCTGTACGCTTAATAAACAAACTACAGCTAGTCCAAAACGCAGCAGCTTGAGTTCTTACCAGAACCAGGAAGTATGACCATATTAGCCCGGTTCTGTCAACACTGCATTGGCTCCCTATTAAACATTGCATCAATTTTAAAATATTGCTGATTACTTACAAAGCACTAAATGGTTTAGCTCCCCAGTACTTGAGCGAGCTCTTAACGCATTATAGTCCTTCACGTCTATTGCGATCTCAAAATTCTGGCCAGTTGATAATACCTAGAATATCAAAATCAACTGCAGGCGGTAGATTTAGCACCAAAACTCTGGAACAGTCTTCCTAACATTGTCCGGGAAGCAGACACACTCTGTCAGTTCAAAGCTAGATTAAAAACACTTCTCTTTGACCTAGCATTCACATAATACATTATAGACTTCTATAATTAAATTTTAGGCTGCATAGATCAGGTCAGCTGGAACTGGGTACACTTCCCATAAATCCTGATGTACTTGTTACATCATAAGAAGAATGGAGTCTACGTTAATAATAGTCTCTCTGTTTATACTAGGGCTGTGCAATTAATTGACTTTCGATTACGATTTTTGCTCCCGACAATCACCAAAATACTACAATCGAGTAAAAACAATTATTTTGCCATGTTTTGTTTTGAAAGAACGCTCTAATTTTGTCTTGTTCTGAATGACGCGCGCACGTGCACGTCCGCCCTTCCCGATGCCATAAACTCTCTCAGCTTGAATGTTTAAACTGAAGGGTACCTATCATGGAATTTTGAAAATTACCTTTCATGTAGTGTGTAACATAGATCTAAGTGAACAACAACATCGTGCAAAGTTTTAAATATGAAAGTTCACCGTATACAAAGTTATTGTCTCTCAAAAGTAAGAGTCGACTCTGAGTCGCTGATATGAATCGATAGACAAACGATGCTTTCTCTCTAGCTTTCGTACGTCACTTGTACAAGTTATATGAATTCGACACGCCCACTCAGTGCGCTCGCCGAGCAGACAGAGAAACCTGACACCATCATGTCGACGAGACTCTGTTCTGAAGTGCGAATCAAAAGCAAACTTTTTTTTTCACTGCCCAGGGACGAGCATGTGAAGACTCAGTGGCTAGAGTTTATATTTACAACTATACCACACAAGTATAGCCAACCTTGAGCTGTGTTCGGGTTATTTTAATGACGATCGCTTCACAAACACAAATGCTTTTTTTTTTATTTTTTTTTATTTGTTTATTTAAAAAGGGACAGTGTACACTGATCAACATTCAGAACAAATGTAAGCGTACCCGAGTTAGCCACAGGCTTTTGGATTCGCGAGTCGGCTGATACTGAAGGAACGTTCAATACCAAGTTTATTTAGATCAGCTTCCTCCTCCGAATCACAACCTGTAAGTACTGTTACTGCTTTTTTTGTGTGTGTGTGTGTGTGTGTGTGCGCGCGTGCGTGTGTGTGTGAGAGTGAGAGTTACGCTCAGCAGCTTCTAGGTCTCCAATGTCATTTTTTTTTGTTTTTTGAAATATGTGAAATTATGTGAAGCGTATTGTAGTACTGCAGTGCTTTATCAATATGTTTAAGCTTTGGGCTAACGCAAAATATAACTGACTGCGTCATCTGACCAATCACCGCCGATTAGCGTCACGCAAAGGAGGGGTTTGGACAAATGAGTCGTCAAACGAATCATTAGGGAGTCGGTGAGCAAATCAGGTAAAAATAAATGCATATTATAAGACTACAAAAGTGTTTTTTGTCATTGTATGCATGTAAAACTGTTGTTGGGGACTCCCAGAACATTATTAGGAACATTTTAAATGCCATAATAGGTACCCTTTAAACTGATCAAACTTAAAAAGAAGTGAAAATTATAAACTTTAGTTTTGATGCAATGCGGGCCCGATTGTGCAAGTGACAATTCCGTCATGTCCCGACTCCTAGGCGCGAGGGTGTAGTTTCGACGCTTGCCTTGTGCAACCCATTTTGAGAGACGGAGAGACAGAAGACACAGCGCCGCTGAACACTAACGCGGTTTGTGAAATTGCGTCTTGGAGAAAGTTTTAAAATTTATGATTTGATTTTATAATCTGTGTGGATTCATTTAGGCTACTCATACAATCTACATGCTGAAGTGAATCAATGTTTGTGGGGGAATTTCCCGCATTATGGTAGACCTGCGGGAATTATTAAAATACTCATTGAAGTATTATCTGTTATATTATTTTTTAATAGTTCCAAAAGTACAATGTTCAAATTTTGATTTTTTAAGAATTGTTGAAAGGTGTCTTTGGTAACACTTTATAATGAGGTTAGCATTAGTTAACTACCTTAGTTAACATTAACTAATAATGAACAATACTTCTATGGCATTTATTAGGCTAGTTAATATTAAAAATCTATAGTTAATATAGTATATAAAAATCTTAGTTAATATTAATTTCACCATTTACTAATACGTTATAAAAATGAAAGGTTGTATTTGTTAACATTAGTTAATGCACTGTGGACTAACATGAACAAACAATGAACAGCTGTATTTTTATTAACTAACATTAAAAAAGATTAATAAATACTGTAACAAATGTATCATTGTTAGTTCATGTTAGTTAATACATTAATGTTAACTAATTAACTTTATTCTAAAGTGTTACTGTGTCTTTTGCAACACGTTCCCAAAGTCATGTGAAATAATCTTGTTACATAATCGTGATTTCAATACTGACCAAAATAATCGTGATTATGATTTTTTCCATAATCGAGCAGCCCTAGTTTATACCGAGGTTTACAACAGTCCGCCGGATCCAGGCCATATCCAGATCCAATGAAGGACCTGTGCCTGGACGCGACAACGTGTCAACTAGTTTCTCCGTTTACTGAAGTGAGGTGGACCCCGGCCGTATCCGGATCAGATGGTGGATCTGCACCTGGACTTAACCATGACGCATCCCTGAAGTGCCAGCCTCATCAGACCTGTGAAGGCCTCATCGACACGACCAATCTGACTTCTGTCCTGTAACGTTGCCTGGATCATTATCATACACTGTTCGCTCGTTGGCCAGAGGAGAACTGGCCCCCGACTGAGCCTGGGTTCTCCCAAAGTTTTTTTCTCCATTCTGTCACTGATGGAGTTTTGGTTCCTTGCCACTGTTGCCTTGGCTTTTGGCTTGCTTAGTTGGGGACTTTTAATATCCAACAATATTATTGATCTGCCTTACTTAAGTGGACGATGATGCAATTTTCTTCTAGAAACAAACTTTGTTGTATTATTTTCTAGGGCTGGTCCGAATACCATTTTTTGAGCTTCGAAGCTTCGGTAGGAATGAACATCGAATATTCGAAGCTTCGGAATCTCTATTATGTCTCAGACCCGCATATTGATAGCGGCTCCCTGATGCCCGCAAATGTGTTAAAATCTCCCGGAAGCTGCTCGCGAGCTCCAAACCGTGTAGCGCACGCACGACAAAGAGAGGGAGAGACCTTGCGTGTGTCGTGTGTGCAAATGTGCGTGTGTGTGCAAGTGTGCGTGTGTGCCTCTTGAAGCGCATGTAAAATGCGCTTCAAATTCTCGAAATAATAATCATGCGCTGATGATGATCATGCGATCATCATCAGCGCATGATTATTATTTCGAGAACCGTTCATCCAAATGACTTCACAAGGGAGTGCAGTGTATTTGGTGCAATATAGATAGACAGGCGAGACGCGACACATTCACAATGAATAAACTTTTAATAAACTACAGAACAGCGTGAGCGGGAAGCGCGTGCCTCACGCGAGCAGAGCTTATGCTCCGAGAAGAACGGACACTGCTCTGCACTAGTGATATAAAACACTCACAGGTCTGTAACTTAAGCAATATTTCTAATAAGGTAGGCTAGTCTAATAGTCTCACTAACAAATTACTGACAAAGTAGATTTAAATGAAGAAGCGGAGCGCCTCACGCGAGCAGAGAATGGACTCTGATATGCTATCTTATATGCTCCGAGAATGGACACTGCACTAGTGATATAATACATACATTTATACATTTTAATACTACATACATTTTAATATATTTTGTTTCTATTATTCTATTTTCCACAATGTCAAAGCAATGTAGCGTAACCCAAAATACAAGCTCAGGCATTCACATCTGTCCATGCAAACTGTTCTGCGGTCTAGCCAGAGAATACTCCCGTTGCAGGAACACTTTTAGTAGTCCAAGAAGAAGCAAATATATTTATTAAGTAGCCTAGCTATAATGGATTTATATGTAAAGTATTGTATTTCACCAGATTTTATAGTGTAAAACATATAGGCTACAAGCGCGAATGAGAACCGTTTCGAGGGGGGATGCCAGATTTGCAAAAAAAAACAAAAAAAACGAATATTCGAATGTCACATTTTCAAACCGAATACCAACCCACCGAACGAATATTCGAATATTCTGGTCCAGCCCTATTATTTTCATGTTATCAATGTGAAGCGGCTTTGATACAATCTGTATTGTAAAAAGCACTATATAAATAAAGTTGACTTGAGTGTATCTCTACCTTGTTAAGATAATGTAAGTTCCTTTGGTCAGAATATAAATGCTCAACTTTTGTATACTGACTCAGAGAAGGCTGGGAATGAATATAAAAATAAACTAGAATGTACATTTCCTGAAGAAAATGAGAGTGGTGCTTGCAATGGCAAAACTCGCCACTCGGTGGCTAGGGTGCAGTTAGCTAGTTTTTAAGCAAGATGCTAACAAAATATTGCTAGCATGATTAGCATGTTGTTAACATGATTAAAGGGTACCTATCATGGAATTTTGAAAATTACCTTTCATGTAGTGTGTAACATAGATCTAAGTGAACGAAAACATCCTGCAAAGTTTTAAATATGAAAGTTCACCGTATACAAAGTTATTGTCTCTCAAAAGTAAGAGTCGACTCTGAGTCGCTGATATGAATCAATAGACGAACGATGCTTTTTCTCTAACTTTCGTACGTCACTTGTACAAATTATTTGAATAAGACACGCCCACTCATTGCGCGCGCCAGAAAACAGTGAAAACAACATGTTGACGAGCTGTTCTGAAGTGCGAATCAAAAGCGAACTTTTTTTTCACTGCCCAGGGACGAGCATGTGAAGAATCTGGCTAGAGTTTATATTTACAACTATACCACACAAGTATAGCCACCTTGAGCTGTGTTCGCGTCATTTTAATGAGGATTGCTTTACAAACATAAATGCTTTCAAGTGTGGATTCGCGAGTCGCCTGATACTGAAGGAATGTTTAGTACCAAGTTTATTTGGATCGGCTTCCTCCTCCGAATCACAACCTGTAAGTACTGTTAATAATTGTTGCTTTTAAGGGTTTTGTAGCATGCTCAATAAGTGTGTGTGTCAGTTACGCTCAACGCAGCGTGTGTGTGTGTGTGTGTGTGTGTGTGTGGCTCAGCGCTTAGGTCTCCAAGCTGTGTGTGTGGCTCAGCGCTTAGGTCTCCAAGCTGTGTGTGTGGCTCAGCGCTTAGGTCTCCAAGCTGTGTGTGTGGCTCAGCGCTTAGGTCTCCAAGCTGTGTGTGTGTGTGTGTGTGTGTGTGTGTGTGTGTGTGTGTGTGTGTGTGTGTGTGGCTCAGCGCTTAGGTCTCCAAGCTGTGTGTGTGTGTGTGTGTGTGTGTGGCTCAGCGCTTAGGTCTCCAAGCTGTGTGTGTGTTTTTTGAAATATGTAAAATGTTTGTCGTTGTTATTGGAGCATGGCTTGATAGATTCACAATGATCTTGAGAGACTGATTGGTCATCTGAGTAAAATTAGCCCGCCCCCTTGTCTTTATGACACTGTGTGAACTAGGGGTGGGCGATATATCGTTTAGACGATAATATCCAAATTGTTGTCTGGACGATATGCAAAATTGGGATATCGAATATTTCATAATTTGTACAATCCAACCCCCCAAACATGAAAAGAGCTGAAGGAAGTTAAAGAGAAAACAAAAAACTAAGGCGGCCGCCTAAGCAACTCACGCCTGCCGCCTTAACTATACTTTGGCAAAAAAAATTATATGAGCGATAACCGCCGTGTTACTGTTTTGAGGACAACCAGCACGTCATTCGGGCATTAGCACTCCGGGTGTTAAAGGAAATCCTTAACAGGCAGCCGTTCGCAAGCGCAAGCGGCTCGTGACAGAACATAGACTGACTGAACGACACTTCAATTGAAGTTGAAAATCTCAAATGAAGATTGCTGAACTCCAGCTTACTTGTCTGGTTTTCAGATCATCCGCGCTTCTTCAGCAGTGTAGAGAGCGCGCATGGTTGCTGATCTCCGGCAGTGTTTTTAATGTTGATGCAATGTTTACCGAATATCCACACACGATTTCAAATGTGACATTGATTTTATACAACAGTTAAAAAAAACAAAACAAAAGGGTAACATTAAGCGATTTACTAAATTTAAAACAGTATACTCAGGCTTATTGCTCTATTTTGCAACGGAATCTGTGGCTTTGAACGAACCGTGAGATTCAATGAATGACTCGATAACTCACACACATAAAGACAATGAATTACCGCCACCTACTGGCGATTTTATTATAATATTTGTATTAATATTAAACGATTTTTAACATTGCCTATTTAGTGAACATTGTTTTTATTTAAGGAATTATTTGTTTTTTAAAGGTATTACAAAGGTAAAAAATGAAATGGAAAAATTTATTAAAGGGGGCAAAATATTGTCTCTTAAAGGGACACCAGGCAGGATTCACGTTTTTGTCAAACTGCGACCCCTAGAGTCGTTGTGGAGTACTTGTATTTAACGTTACTGTCGTAAATACCACTCACGCAGAGCGTGACATGGTGTGTTACATAGTATAATAGTACATTGTGTTTAATTTGTCGTTTAATGGGATCTAATATATGTTGTTAGTGGTGAGAATTTTCACGTGATTAAATACATAGATCCTACAATTATCCCCATGTACTTTAATGGCCCAGAGGCAGAACTTTTGCCAAGTGTGTGCCAAGCCGTACTAGCCTATAGTTTATTTTCCTCATCAAAACCGATTGTTTATTAGTGGTTGTATTTCAAGCAGGGACACGTTTTTTTGTGCATTAGGTTTTTTGATTTCACCGTAACAAAGAGAGTCTCTCAGTGTCCGCAACGGATTGAGGCTCGCGTCCGTGTGAAGACTGTGCGCGTCACAACATAACACCGCGCCACTGAGCGCAGCGGCAACAAGCACGGTCACTTGATTTCAAAAACAACACATTTCAGATCGCCTCTTATTTAACAAACAAACGAAATGAATGCTCTACTAGAGTTACCTGGATATGTTTTATTTGTTTGTATTGGTACATCCGTGCCGCGAGATGTTTCAATGGGGACATATCACACCCGCAAATTACGCCTATGCTCGTGTCTGACTCCTCACTCGGTCAGTCTGCCGTTTCCTCCATCTCTGTTCCTCCGACAATGCTTTCTGCATCTTATATGCCTGCTCAGCCATGACGATAGTGTGACAAACTCCATCCCTCTCTACCTTGTTCCTGGATGGGGGCGTGTATGTGTGCAGTGCCGTAAAGGAATACGTTACATCGCGAGAGCTGATATCACGCGATACTTCCTGACTCTGAGGCCGGCGGCCCGCCGCACCAAAGTTGCAAGTGAGATTTTTCCGCTCACAGGCACCAGGGGGGGGGCGAGACGACAACCATTCAACCCGAAAGAAGACATATAACCATTTCAATAACTCTGAAGCTGTTCTGTTAAGCTAAAAAAACTGCATAGAATCCCTTTAATGGAAAAGCTGTGCCTGCAGTCTAAGTGGAAGAGGGGTACGGCACTCTAAAACATTGGAGAACCACTGAACTAAGGAAAAGGGATATGTAGAATTGCACAAGTGCTACTGCTAAAGAGTGCAATGTCAATAATTTCTCATAATCTTAATTGAATTGGTCTAGAGAGAATAATTATTATTACATTTTCTCTACTAGATATAAGACTCAAGTTTCAGTATTTGTCTTAATTTGTGTCAGGAGTTATGCAATACCCCCCGCCCCCCGCAAAAATATCGTCTGAATATCGATATCGAGATATTGAAAAAAAATATCGAGATATTCATTTTTGTCAATATCGCCCACCCCTAGTGTGAACCATAGTTATGATCAATACAAAATCCCTATGCAATTTACCATAGTAGGAGAAACACATGCGATTCATGGGCCGACCTACACCATAGTATGTCTATGGGGCAACTTTTGGGCAGCTCCTGCCCCCCAGGGGTGCAACTTTTACCCCTTTGTGAGGTATGTTCTTACAGAGCCTGTCAGCCTATTCAAATGTGATAAATCACACCTTTCAGCGATATCCTCGCTCTGAGCTATGACTCGTCAAAGTTCGTTGCAATGCAAAGTCTATGGGACTTTTTCACCCCTGATCGCAACTAAAAGTCATAGCACACCATTCCTCAATAATCCGCATGTTTTGACGCCTCAATCATGAGTCTGTGACAAAAGCTGCAGGAAAAACTTTCTTGCAGAAGAAGAAGAAGAATGAGCAATAAAAATAGTTATGCCTTGCCTTAAAAAAAAAATAGAAAAAAATCTATTCACAGCTATCACGATTTTTTAATGATCACAAGTGAACGCGTGAAGAGACGTGAGACTGAAGCACTGAAAGCCCTCCCGCTGCTCATATGCAGAGAGAGAGATAAGACAGTAGAGATGCACGATTCATCTTTAAAAGAATGTGAACTCCATTCAAACACACTTGCAATCTTTCAATCCGTCTGTCTATTAAACTTTGAGAAAATCATATCACAACATTCAGCGCTGCTGCTGACCCGGAGAGAGTCGTCATGAAACAGTCTTTTCAACCTCATAATAGTCTCATTATTTCTGTGATGCAATAGTTTAAATGATCATAGAAATACTGGGATAAAAGTTTAAAGTTCAAATATGAACACTGATGTCTAGGATAGCGATCAAAACCAGCTTCTGATAGAAACTTGGTGCTTAAAATAACGTTAAGTTGTGACAAGTGACTGTTAAAAATTGTTTAATTTATTCAAGAGACTGTAGTATTGTATGATAGCCCTGAAATAAAAGTCAGAAAGATATGATTTGTTTTTGTAAATATGACTCATCATGTACGGTCTGTATAAGTGTATGATTTAACTTTTCCCCATGGTCTAGTGTTTAAAAAAAATGCAATACATTGCAAAATCGAAGCGCAATACTTGTAGAATCGCAATTGTTAAAGGTGCCCTAGAATGTTTTTTTTTTTGTTTCCTGGGTTGCCCTTATAATGTTAGTATGTTTTTTAGATCAAAAAAAGTCATAATTTAGAAATAAAAGGCATTTTTCCTAGCCTGATTTTAGTCTCTGATTTGAACACTCTGTTTGAAGGGGCGTGTCTGTGTGAGAACCGGCCACTGCTGTGATTGGCTGACATGCTTGCATATGAAATATGACATGTGAAACTCTCTCGAATACTTTCACTACAGCTGTTAAATACGTTTTTACTATTACTGCTATCGAGATGAACGAATAGTGAGATGTTTTTTAAGTATTTAAATCTATTTCCATCACATAAAATGTTGCTGTGATGAGCATTGAGCAGATGACAGTTTGTTGATCGCGAGACAACGCAGTTTCTCTCTCTCATGCTTTCACCAATGCAAACGATGTACATACAGTAAGAGCTTCGTTGTGCAGTGTAACAGCGTCATTGATTTCATAACGAGTTTGGCAAGAGAGATAAACTCGCGCTGTGTGGATTTTTCTTTGACTGCTTTCTGTATAGTTTATTCACTGAGAATTAGCCTATTTAACGTTAGTTATGTATGCTCGTTACTTGGAGTTTGCTATTTGTTACTGTACTAGGATCTTGCGCTGGATCTAACACAGTGTAAATTATTTTTAATAAAATCACTACTTACCGGTTGCGGGAATATAGTTGGAATTACCCCCTTCTTCAGTTTGAGACACTGAGAGAAGCTTGATATTGTCCAAGGTTGGAAAATAAGTCCGTGGTGAAATGGGCAGAGCAAACTAACAACTTCGAATTAAACTGTTGCGGTATCCGATTATAGATAAACATCAACCACGCCTGTTGACATTTCTTTTCTGTGGGAAGGGTATGAAAAGTCCTCACATCCCCTGCACAGCCTGGAACATAACATTTATTTCCATGATCTGCCATTTTCTCTCTGATCCTCGCTTGCTCCGATGACTCGGCTGTGCAGTGCTTGTCATTGAGGGCTGGGATATGCAAATATTTGGAGGCGTGATCCCCGACTGTTGCGTCACAGTCGGTATTATGTTGAGATTCGCCTGTTTTTCAGGGGTGTTTTTTAAAAACGAGATTTAAATAAGAAGGAAAAACAATGGTGTTTGAAACTCACTGTATGTCATGTCCATGTACTGAACTCTTGTTATTTAACTATGCCAACATAAATTCAATTTCACATTCTAGGGCACCTTTAAAAGAAATCTCAATACATGTCGTATCGACACCCAAGTATCATGATAGTATCGAATCGGGAGATAGGTGTATCGTCCCAGGCCTAGAAATTAGAGATCTCTTGGCAAAATGGCTTGTTTACTTCAGTGATTCGGGGAGAAAAGCTTACTTACAACTCTAGACTAGTGCCAGTGCTGCTAGTGTAACAGAGGCCAGCTAGTAGTTGCTGTGCGAGTAAACCTCACTCCTCTGATCTCAATAGGCGCTCTGGCGACAGATGCTAGAGGCTGCAGTCTTTAGCCTCCTTGTTAGAGCGCCTGACTCTCATGCCGGAGACCCAGGTTTTGAGGCCCGCTCGGAGCGGGTCGAGTGGGACCCGGGTGGAGGGGTTACATTGGTGTCGTGACCCGGAATGGGAGTGAGGTTTAGAGGGGTGAGTGTAACAGAGGCGAGCTAGTAGTTGCTGTGCGAGTAAACCTCACTCCTCTGATCTCAATAGGCGCTCTGGCGACAGATGCTAGAGGCTGCAGTCTTTAGCCTCCTTGTTAGAGCGCCTGACTCTCATGCCGGAGACCCGGGTTCAAGGCCCGCTCGGAGCGGGTCGAGTGGGACCCGGGTGGAGGGGTTACACTAACTCTCAGACATTCAGTGCGAGACTCACGCTACTGACACTGTTCTTACACTTACTCAGATTACGTGATATGAAAAAGTCTCAGCTTTCAAATTCTGTCAATTTTATTACAAAATTCAAACAATAAATATCGCAGTGCTAAGCTAAAATGGCTAGCATTTCCCTTTGTATGCAATTTTGTGATTCATTAACCAAAATAAACAAAATAAAGGCTCTTTGACTGAAAGCATTATATTTCTTCAAGATTTCTATAGATATTACAATATATTTTTATCATTAATTATTTTGGCCACGACAATCTTGTAGTGAAAAATCTGATATGGTAACAGTGCTAATCTAAATGAGTTGAAATAAAGGTTGTGAGATAAATATGGTTATTTATGAAGAGAAACAGAGAAACAGAGACATATGAGGCTTCAGAAAGCTGTTGTTTAAATCTGCAAAGCAGAGAATTGCTTTAAGTTTTGTACACAATAAAAAAGACTGTATAAACAACGAGTCAATGCTGTTTATTAAGTCTAGATCAATGTGAATGGATACATGACACTTTTAAATCTATATCTATCAGTATTTTATAAAGTAGTATTTACTAACCATGAATAATGACGATGTGGTGTTGCTTGTTCCTCCACTGAACTTGAATTGTCTTGAGCAGAAGTTACTTTGAAACTCCTTTAAACGTGCATTTTCATAAAGGACTGTGGGGTTGTTTTCTCCTGAACTCAAACCTGTTAAACCAGAACTCTATCAGTAAACGTTCTTTACACGCCTGGACTTGTGGCATTGCCTTCTAGGCTTTTCCAGGAATTTTTTTTTTTTTTTTTTGTTCTGTGGCCTGATTTCAAAGCCCTTGGAGATCTTCCTGAAAGATGATCCTCTAGCCTAGTGCCAGTGCTGCCAACTCTCAGACATTCAGTACGCTATTGACACTGTTCTCACACTTACTCAGATTACGTGATATGGAAAAGTCTCAGCTTTCAAATTCTGTCAATTTTATTACAAAATTCAAACAATAAACACCACTCTATAATCCCCACAGCAAGCTAAACTCAAAGTTGGCAGCCCTGCTAGTGCTAAGCTAAAATGGCTAGCATTTCCCTTTGTATGCAATTTTGAGATTCATTTACCAAAATAAGCAAAACAAAGTCTCTTTGAATGAAAGCATTATATTTCTTCAAGATTTCTATAGATATTGCAAAAAAAAAAAAATCATTAATTATTTTGGCCATGTTACATACTTAAATGTTACACACTGTAGTGTCACCAAATTCAGTTTACACATCAATGGTCTCAATTGGTACAATGTAAAAAGTGTATTGTGATTGTCAAAACATTTTACTTACTAAACTG
Source organism: Chrosomus eos (assembly GCA_036326025.1). NCBI lineage: Eukaryota > Metazoa > Chordata > Actinopteri > Cypriniformes > Leuciscidae > Chrosomus > Chrosomus eos. Next base: position 49,430,675 of record CM070822.1, read on the forward strand.
AATTTTATTAAGTTTAGTGACAACATGCTACAAAGTTTACGTACAATTTCTGGTAAGCTACGTTTTTATTATTATTGCTTGACATAAATTTCACGATTTCAATTCAATTCTTGTGATTTGATTTAATATTGACTCATTTGGACAAATATTAGGTACACAAGATAGGCGTTAATTTTTTATCTCAGTTTTAAAAGTGCTAAATGTAACTTTTCTACTAAAATTAATCCTTTTTTTATTCTCTGTGTGTGAAGGGGTTGTAATCACACATTACAATGATCCACTTGTTGAGTTTTACTATTACCCTGAATGGCCATATTCATATTTATATGTGAAATCTCCGGGTTGGATTTACCGCAAAATCCAATGGATGTGACGTGCATGCGCGCTCTCGAGCCTCTCTCCTTATATACAGTCTATGTAGACGGTCAGGGAGTTACGTCCGGTAAAAGGCGCACGTTTTTCGGCTTATATCTTGGCCAATCTTTGATCAATATTCCCAAGACTCTAATCGTTCGCAGTGCTGGACGGGGCCTTTCGAACGAGCCCACCCCCCAGGTCCAACTCGCCCGGCTCCCTGAGTTATAGCCGTTCGAAATCGGGGGTCCCAGCGAATGGCGATCCGGTAGGGGGCATCCCCGAGGCCCCGGTCAAGGGTCCTGCTGGGACCTCCTCCCCCGAATTTGAGCTCTCTGGGTGTTTGCGTTCCAGACATACGAGCAATTTTCTTCTGAGATCGTGACGTCACCGGCGTCCACAATTTTGCAGCACGCCCGATGGTTTTCTGCTAATATCTCCTCGAAAACACCACCAAAAACTATGGAACTATATGGTTCTTTTCAGCTCGACTAGATGTCCCAACGAGCTCGGTGCTCGCGAATCCGTCTAGTATTCGCCGAGATATTTGCGTAATAGACGGTATTGTCTATGAGTTCGAGCACGAGCGCTCTTATAAAAATTGGTTGCAATCTGAAACATCACCACTAGAGGCCGCTAATGGTTACATAGAGCACCTTTAAATCTTCAATCTCACCTAATGCTGTAAACACACAGAGCCCTATCATCTGGTAGTATTATTTAAGGTTAAAAATAACTCAAATTAAATATAATACGTTTTTTATTATAATAACAACTTTATTTAATGATATAAGTAAAAATATTATAAATATGTAAAATAGTACACATATTTAGCAAAATACTCTCTATAGCTCTTTTTTGCTAGACAACTAACGTGCTATAGCCTATATATCATGGTCATTAAATGGCTTTCCTGAGGTAAATGTTATGTGACATATTAGTTCTCCTACTAGTTTTACCTCTTTCCGCGGTTGAAAAACACGGCTTGATCGATATTATGTATGAGGAATAGACATTTCGGTAAGTTTTACTGTATCTTTCAACATTGTTCATTCGTGTTTATTTACTATTAGCTAGTAGAGATGACCGCTAGGGATCTGTCACGTCACATTTACAAGTGCCAAAACGGTATTTATTGTTTGAATTGCATAATAAATACTGAAAGAGCTGAGATTTTTTCTATCATAAGTAACCTGCTCTGTCTAGTCTGTCGGTGTCCGTGTCCTCTTTGCTTCGTGATTTGTGTGGCGTGAGAGCGTGTGAAAAGTGTCCATTGCGTGAGTTAATAGAGATTACTAGCAGGCAGAGCTGCCAACTCTCACGCATTGACCGTCACGCAATTGACCCTTTTCACACGCTCTCACGCCACACATCCATTTTCTCACGCAGAGAAAAATCGCGGACAAAGAGGACACTCACACCGACAGACAAGACAGAGAAGGTTACTTTTGATATGGAACAAATCCACAGCTGTCAGATTCTGTCAATATTTTACGAGATTGACACAATAAATAACGTTTTGATTCTTTGCAATGTGGCAGATCGCTGTAGCGCGGCCGTCAGTTCAAACGGCACGTGATCTCTGAAAGCAGAGTGCTCTGGCTATAGTTTCGGTAATGTTTTACACAGGCAATGCATACATTAATTATTGCATTTGACTGTTTCAAAAATGTCATGGAAAAAGCAAAAGAGTATTATTTCATTCTGGGCACCTGTTACGTCTCATGTTATAAGGACGGGCTTGGCAAGAGCTTTCGTTGATGGTAAGAAGGAAACCAGCCCCGGCCAACAGATCACTAAAGACACAAAACTAAGTTTCACAAAATATAATTTATTTAAAGTGGAAAAAGTAATTGAATGAAGGAGCAATGGCTTCAGGGTGCCCAAGGCCAAAAAAAATAAACAAAATAAACTTATAACCAAACATATATAAATTACCTAATCAGGGAATAAACTAAATTACAAAGTAACTTCCCTAACTCCCTACAAATAAACAAATCACAAACAAAGTCAAAATAAATGGCAGGACACTCCTATGCTCCTAAACCATCAACAGAACCAAATTAAATCATCATAAACAAACAAACACAATAAACTGAAGGTTTTGGGATCTGCTGACGGGAGGAGGAATCTGGAGCTCTTCACGCCAGCAAGCCAATGGCAGAAGGAGCTCGACATCTTCGGTAAGCGTCGCCCTTTTAAAGTGGCGAATCAGTAGATCCACCAATCAGACTCCTCTGACGACAGCCAATCCCTGCACACACATACAAAACAACAACCTACGCGAAACAGATACCCAGGATCGTAACAGCACCAAAGGGTCAGCAGAGAGAGAGTTCTCCATGGTTGGATTGAACAAAACCAAATCTAGGATCCGCTTGTCTCTAGACAGAAAGCTATCATCCATCATGACTGTGAAAATGGCTGGTCTTGAGCCACAGTGCTTTAAGTGGGAGCCCCGTACCCCTGTCATCAAGACATCCAAAAGTGCAACAAACACAACACAAAACACCTTTCATACGCTGAAATACGTCCTCTCTTCTCTCTCTCTCTCACACACCACACAACACACACACACACACACACACACACACACACACACACACACACACCACACACACAGCTTGACATGCATGCTCAGGGCCAGTTCTGCAATCCTACTGTATGTTTACAGTATGTACATTGAGCACTGCTGTTCAGTCGGCTCGTTTGGGGACGATTTTATTTTTATTTTTGATACATTGTATTTTTGAAATATATAAAACTATTGAATTCATTTGGATGAATTTGTCTTCCTTTTACCAGATTTACCAATTGTTATAATTTCTGTGTGTGCTGGTCATTTATGAACAATAGGTCAAATTAAACTGCTTTTGAGAGAATTTTGAGGAGCCGATCGAGTATCTCCTCCACAAACAGATCTAATCTCACTCCAAACCTTTGTTAAAACTTGAGTCCTACTTTTATTCCTGACATACTCAAAGTACGTACTACTTCTGACATGAAGGACCAATGGTTGTGCAATGATGGCTTGTAGACAGGCTGTTCGAACACTAAAGACAATAATCTGATGTGAAATTAAAAGACAAACAGGTCTTCCAGAGGTAAAGGCTAAAGCTTGTTTGAGGCTAATTCTTCACATTCATGAGCAATGCAAGCACAGTTGAGCAGTGCAACACCTCCACTCCACCCCTGATCTTATCAGTCGGTTTAGTGTTGGTGAGTCTTTTTGTACAAACCAAAGATGAAAACAAACCATTTTCAGATGCTTTATTGCTAATTTGGAGTGTATAAAGTGGAGGTGTATATTTATGTTTGTTTATAGAGCTGTGGTGGAGTGCCAGAATGACTCTTCCTCTTTCTCGAATCTTTCTGCTCTTGACCTCTGGTGAGTCACAGTTGTTTTAGAGCTTTTTATTTTTTTTAAGCTCCTGTCCGCCAATCAGAAACACTCTCAGACTGCCAATCATTTTCACTGACATTGGAATGGTTGACATATTGATATAGTATAAAGACATTGTTGAATACGTTGAAGACTGACAAAACAAAACTGCTGTCCTCAGACTGCACAACGTCACTGAAAATGATGAGCAAGAGTATTGTTTCAGATTAATAACTGCAACTGATAAACAAAAATGGGTTGGTCAACCAGGAATTCAACTTAATGTTTCTGGTAATCCACTTCCATCCTTCATTTTCATTATTTATTTATATTTAGGAAATGATAAGAAAGCTTAGTTCTCTCAGGTTCAGGCTCCTCAGCTGGTGCTGGAGAAAGAAACAGTCAAAATATGTCATGTGTGAGTCTTAATTCATTCAGAATTATGAAATCTGAAATCACCTTGCAAGTAATCACTCATTAAACTGCACCAACACACTAGTGGCCCTCACTACAAAGGCAATGATGCAAATCTAAACTCAAGTGTGTTAAACACCACACCCCAAAAGCGGGTGGGCCAAATAGCCTTTCACAAATGTCTCAGAGAACCCACAGCACTTAAATTACAGGTTCCCTAAAAGAATACTCGCAACACACAGCATGTTTATACAGAAGACAAAAGCACTAATACATTTACAATAAAGACGAAACAGCAGCGTAGTCTGGGTCCGTGTGTCCTGCTGATTACACAGCTCTGAGCTGAAAGCATGCCGTTAGACACGACCCCCAACCTACTCTCTCACACACACACACACACACACACACACACACACACACACACACACACACACACACACACACACACACACACACACACACACACACACACACACACACACACACACACACGTTGGTGCAACAGCATTATGAGGACTCTCATAATTGTGTCCTCATAAATCACATAAACCAACCCCCCCCCCCACACACACACACACACATACACACATAAATAATCATAAATTTGTATTACAACCCCCCCCCCAACCCCCCCCCCCCCCACACACACACACAAATAATCATAAATTTGTATTACAACCCCCCCCCCCCCCCCAACCCCCCCCCCCCCCATAACACACACACACACACACACACACACACACACACACACACACACACACACACACACACACACACTCAGCAGTGAGGTTTAGGCATTTTTCAAAGCATTGTTACATTTATTGTTGTTATATATTACTATTAACTTTACTGTGGAAAAGCTGCTTGTGATGAGTCATGATTCATCATGTGACGCTCATCACTGTGATTGGTGGTTGTCAGTGTATTACAATGGTACAAAACAGATAGGTCAGTAAATTAACATTATATCAGTTTTTTTTTTAGTTAAGTCCGTAAAAACCTAAAATGTTGCTACCGTATTTTTTACGATAGATTTCTGGCAACCACAGCTGACAGTTTTTTAGTGTAAATTTAATAATCTTTTTGCAGTGTAAGTGATTTTAATAATTTCATGATTTTGTACAACCGTGGCCATGGAAGTGATTGGAACACATGAATTCAATGATTTAGAGGGGTGTCCTAATACTTATATTTTATTAATAACTTATATATATAATTACCTAATATAGTGTGTGTGCATATATACATACATACATACATACACTATATTGCCAAAAGTATTGGAACACCCCTCCAAATCATTGAATTCATGTGTTCCAATCACTTCCATGGCCACAGTTGTATAAAAATCAAGCACCTGGGCGGGCAGACTACTTCTACAAACTTTTTGTGAAAGAATGGGTCGCTCTCAAGAGATCAGTGAATTCAAGCGTGATATCGTGATTGGTTGCCACCTGTGCAATAAGTCCATTTCTGAAATTTCCTCACTACCTAATATTCCACAGTCAACTGTTAGTGGTATTATAACAAAGTGGAAGAAATGATGGTGGCTGAGAGAGCTCAACTGATTTGCAGGTGTTTTTCTATTCACATGCATTTTATTCAGTTGCAGCGCGCTGGGCTCTCGGCCACAATAAGAAATTGGGAACAACAGCAACTCAGCCACGAAGTGGTTGGCGACGTAAAATCAGAGTGGGGTCAGCCATGCGGGTGCGCAGAAGTCGCCAACGTTCAGCAGAGTCATTAGCTACAGACCTCCAAACTTTATGTGGCCTTCAGATTAGCTCAAGGACAGTGAATAGATAGATTCATGGAATGGGTTTCCATGGCCGGGGAGCTGCGTTCAAGCCTTACATCACCAAGTGCAACGCAAAGCGTGGGATGCAGTGGTGTAAAGCACGCTGCCACTGAACTCTAGAGCACTGGAGACGTGTTCTCTGGGGTGACGAATTACGCTTCTCTGTCTGGCAATCCGATGGACTAGTCTGGGTTTGGCGGTTGCCAGGAGAACAGTACTTGCGTGACTGCATTGTGTCAAGTGGAAAGTTTGGTGGAAAGGGGGATTACAGTGTGGGGTTGTTTTTCGTGGGTTGGGCTCACTCCCTTAAGTTCCAGTGAAAGGAACTCCTAAGGCTTCAGCAAACCAAGACATTTTGAACAATTTCATGCTCCCAACTTAGTGGTAACAGTTTGGGGATGGCCCCTTCCTGTTCCAACATGACTGCGCACCAGTGTACAAAGCAGGTCCATAAAAACATGGATGAAGAGTTTAGTGTGGAGGAACTTGACTGGCCTGCACAGAGTATGACCTCAACAAGATAGAACACCTTTGGGATGAATTGGAGCAGAAACCGTTATCCAGGTGTAACATCAGTGTAACACCTCACAAACGCGCTTCTAAAAGAATAGACAAAATTACCATAAACACACTCCTACACCATGTGGAAAGCCTTCCCAGAAGAGTTGAAGCTGATATAGTGGCAAAGGGTGGGTCAACTCCATATTAAACCCTACAGATTAATAATGGGATCATTAAGGTTGTCATGTAAATGTAAATCATGTGCTTGTAAAGGCAGACGTCCCAAAACATTTGGCAATATAGTGTGTGTATATACACACACACAGACATAGACATTATATATATATATATATATAAAAGAAATCTCAATACATGTCGTATCGGGACCCAAGTATCGTGATAGTATCGAATCGGGAGATAGGTGTATCGTCCCAGGCCTAGAAATTAGAGATCTCTTGGCAAAATGGTTTACTTCAGTGATTCGGGGAGAAAAGCTTACTTACAACTCTAGACTAGTGCCAGTGCTGCTAACTCTCAGACATTCAGTGCCAGACTTTTTGACGGTTATAGCGCCACCTATTGTCCAATCTCCATGAAACTTTGCATGCTTCTTCACCATGCTATGACACATATGCTCATCAATTTTGGTGAAGTTCTGACTTTTTTTGTAGGATTTATAGGCTTTTGACCGTATTTTGCCACGGTCCATTTTCTATATGGCCCTGTTACAGCCAACCAAATGCAAAATTTCAACTTTTTTTCGATAATTATTGATATTCAGACTCCAGAGAACATTTCTGCACTGGTCTGGTTCCGATTTTTTTAGCTCCAAATCGAAATCGGAGATATACATCTTGTCCGTCTTGAGCCAGGGATCACGGTGGTGTCAAAAGCTTGATTCTAAGTCAAACGGTCTAGGAGTTATGAGCAATTTAGTACTTTTGGTTGCTGTAGCGCCACCTATGGGCCAAACGGGGTCATACTCTGATAGGTTGTCCCCATATTTGAGGCCTACCATCTGGGCGAGTTTCAAGTCTCTAGGCCTTACGGTTTGGGCTGCACGATGCGTTTTAGGTTTTTTTTTTTTTCAAATAGCAAATACAATAGGTTTTCAGCACTAAAGTGCTTGAACACCTAATAAATAACTCTTTATAATGGTTAAGTGCAGGAAAGAGTGGGTAGTAGTACCAGGTGAGAGAGCAACACATTCCATTTTAGTTTAAAATTACCCTCTAAAATGCTGATTGGCCAGGTTGCCTGACGTCAAGGCGTGTGACGCAACAAGGACGTTCCAGATTGGCTGGGAGAAATGGATGGATACGTCTACGTAGAACCCCGTTCACTATCAGGAAAATTGGAAAAACAACCAACGACCTACACAGCTTCACATTCTCACGAAAAAGTAAGTGAAATACGCTACAGTTTCATGATGTTGTGGTTGTAATGCAAGTGTTTGGGGTTTAACCTTAAGCCTTTCCCTCGTAGGGCTTTGTTATATTCCGTCACTGCGCATGCTCATATGACTGTTTTGGGTCCTGTAGCTGTAATAATGGATTTAGCTCCAGCTAATGGCTGTACTAATATATATCTGTAATGCATATATATTGGGCTTTGTATGCTGGTGCACGCCGTGTATGTTTTGCCACATTGTATGTTTTGTGTCATCATGTTAACCATGCGTTCTTGTTACAAATAAGATATACCGGTTCTTTTAATTAATTAGCATTTCTATGGCTGCTGTGTCTCCCCATTAGAAAGTCTCTGGGCTACGACGCCCATGGACAAACCTATGCATGAGACCAGTGAATCCTGCAGCGAGGAACACCACCCATAAGGTTCACTCAGGTACTTCTGGGTCAAATATACAGTCAAGAAAATCTGGCTATGATACAGGTGACCTATTGCTGCTATACTATATATAAATAAATAATAGTTTTCTCTGTATGGAAATACTGCTTTGTTCTGCTACTGGCTCTCAAAAAAGTACAGAAGGAATTATTTACACCATTCAAATTTTCTTTTTGTAACCTGTACAAATTGTTTAGTCTTTTATTTCAGATGAAACTGTTCCACAAGCAAGAAAGCATTCCAGGACAGAGTGTGTGTCTGGAAGCCCTGTCCGTAAGTTAACATTTCTGCATGCATTTAAGAAACCAGAGTCATATTTCCTACCATGCAACTACTGAGTACTGACATTCAACCTGGTGCATATCATGTGACTGTTCTGATGTGTTTGTCTCTTTCTGCCTTTTTTCAGGTCTGCAGATGCCTCCCTCACCTGCATGTAAGTATTTTTTTTTTTTTTTTTGCCATGCGCAAGAAACCTGCCATAAATGAACTGACCAATATTCATATCTACTTTCTTTTTAGATGAGTCAACACCACACCGAAAACCAGCCAGTCACCCAGAATTGAATGGGTCTATTGTGACACAAGCTCAGCCTGAAGGTACAGTGGCTTTGAATTTTTCATTTCCAATTAAATACAATTTCATGACAAGGAACTTGAGAGTAACTTGACTCTTTTTGTTGTTGTAAACAGCAGAACTCATCACACAGAGGGAGGTGGCTCAGCCATGGAGACGGAAATGAGAGGTAAGAAGACTATCTTAAGTTGTTCACATATGCAAGTATATAATGTATAACAACTAAAACTAACACCAATAATTTTTTCCATAGCCGTGAGGACATCCATTACCCGCAGGGCACAGCAGATGGATGCATTTGAGGAGAAGATGGAGCAGAAGATGGATGAGCTGCTCATGCTCTTAAGGAGCTCCCAGTCACCTCCCTCTGCTCCAGTCGATGACATGTTGCTGTCGCCCTGCTCTACAGTCACAGAGTTCGACAGGAGTCTCGGTCAACAGGAGAGGAGGGACAACATGGTATTTAAGTGGCCATAGTCCTGCCCTAAGATTAACACTATATAATTGCATAACTTCAAATATCATTATAACTGAACTGACGGCTCTTACAAAATGAGATTGTACAAGCTCTCCACTTTGTTCTACATGTATAATTTGTATTTCTATATGTTTTACAGCAACTTTTCCTGACAACCCTTGGAGGTTCGACCAGAGGTACTGCCATGCGTCGCATGCTACGGCAAGTGGCAACCAATGACGTGCTGAAACAGTATAGTCTGCGGGGCAGAAAGGCAAAGAAGGCCTTCCAGGACCTGACAATCTGCAGGGTTATACAGGTAGGTGTTATTTTATTGTTCACATCAGTATTATTCTTAGCTTGAAGGTTTTAATTTGACTTGTAACTATGTTCATTTTGACTTCTACTCTAGCGACCTCCAAGAAAAACTTCCCCGCGCTGCAGCAGACGCGGAGGACTTGATTGGGCAAGTGCTAAAGTTTGCCCCACACAGACGGTAAATTGAAATTCTTCTATGTGATGTTCATAATAATTAATGGAATGGGTAAACTATCAATATTGTTATCATAAAAAACAGGGTTGTTAGTGAAGCAATTTGTTTTGCTTTTGTCAACGTGTTCATTCTTAGTATGACATATCAAACTTTTGTTTCTTTCTTTTTAGGCCAGCTGAGAAGAACTGAACCTTCAGAACCATGGAGCCCTATTTTTGTTATTATTGTATTTTTGCCACTTTGGCCATTTCACCTACACATTTCATACTTTATGCATCTTGCACACTACATTTGCACTATTACTTTGCACTCTTCATCCCACTCCATTTGTACTTGTATTGATATTATGTCATAGTTGTAGGGCTGGGTAATAAATATCGATTTCTCAATATTAAAGGTGCTATATGTAACAATTCTACTAAAATGAATCCTTTTTTTATTGCCTGTGTGTGAAGGGGTTGTAATCACACATTACAATGATCCACTTGTCGAGTTTTGCTATTACCTCTGAAGGCCAGTATTCCTATTTCTATGTGAAGTCTCCGGGTCGGATTTACCGCGAAATCCACCGGATGTGACGTACATGCTCGCTCTCAAGCCTCTCTCCTTATATACAGTCTATTGTAGAGGGAGTTACGTCAGGGAGTTACATCCGGTTAAAGGCGCACGTTTTCGGCTTATATCTCGGTCAATCTTTGATCAATATTCCCAAGACTCTAATCGTTCGTAGTGCTGGACGGGGCCTTTCGAACGAGCCCAGTTTGAGCTCTTTGGGTGTTTGCGTTCGAGAGATACGAGCGATTTTCTTCTGAGATCGTGACGTCACTGGCTTCCGCAATTTTGCAGCACGCCCGATGGTTTTCTGCTAATATCTCCGCGAAAACACCACCAAAAACTATGGAACTTATATGGTTCTTTTCAGCTCGACTAGATGATCCCAACGAGCTCAGTGCTCGCGGAATCCGTCTAGTATTCGCCGAGATATTTGCGTAATAGACGGTATTGTCTATGAGTTTGAGCACGAGCGCTCTTGTAAAAATTGGTTGCAATCTGAAACATCACCGCTAGAGGCCGCTAATTGTTACATAGAGCACCTTTAATCGATTCTCATTTTTACGAACCGATAACGATTCTTAAATCTCAAGAATCGATTAGTCCTGTTTCATTTGAATGAATGGAACATTGTAGCACGCATCCAAAACATCGCAATAATCTTTGTCCTTTGTTACTATTGATATGAAACCATGTGAATTTTCAAATTACGTTTATTTTCTTTTGAAATCCAGAGAGGAGCATTTTGCTAAAATATATGCACAATATTACATATGCATTATAATCTTAATGTTCTTCAATGTTTAATGCATATTTAAATAAATCTGGCAGCCACCATTTAAATGTTTATATTTCATATAATCTTCTTATTATAAAAATAAAGAAGTGTAATTTAAAGTCCCTGTAACGGTAATTAAAAAAAAATCTAAACACATTATAAATGTTTATTTATTGTAACATATCCAAATGAATCGAAATGAATCGAAATGTGAAATTTGTGTCAATACCCAGCCCTACATAGTTGTATACTAAAATTGTATAAATCTGACTCTGATTCTTGTATTATTTTTTTAGGCCTTTTATATTTTTTTGTATTTTCATTTTATATTAAAGTTTTAAATCCCATCAAGTTTGCCTGTTCATTCATTCATTCATTCCTTCTAATATATAATAATTAATTCCTGCTCATGCACAGACAGTTTAAAGTAATAAAATTGGTACCATTGTTAAAGTTTTTTAAAGGTTAGGAGAATGTGAAAAAGAACGTTAGGGGAACGTTCCCTAAAGGTTGCCTAAAGGTTGCAATGTAACTAAAAACTAACGTTCCCTAAACGTTCAGAAAACTTTCCATGGGAACCAAAACCTAACCTAAACCATAACCTTCAGGGAACGTTCCCACAACCAAAAACTAACGTTCCCAGAACGTTCTGGGAACCATAAATTGTTAGCTGGGTAGTAGGCCTAAGTTTATTAGTCACATTCTGCCACTTGAATAAACTTAGAATGAACTATCGCTACTTACCTTAGCTTACTGCATGCAAAATGGCTACAATGGTGTGATTATATATGTTAATTTAAACATTTAAATTGTATTGGTTTATTTAAATATGATACACAAAGCAATTTGCAGGTGGAATCAAATCACAAATATATTGCTTTTAGTTGCACACAAAGTCAAACAAACAATACAATGCAGCAAACAGAAAAAATTATTCTCAGGTAGAGCTCGCTGCATACATGAGGTAAAAACACAGCAGTCTTTTTCCATTTAGGCAGCAAATGAATGCAATTGAGGACAGCAAAAGCTAGTCAGTATTACACAACAATATATACATTGTATACAAACACAGTATACATTTATAATAAATATGGTTCTGACATGGTTAGCACCTGACCTGTTATTGCTCCGTTGAAAAGCTGTGGTGGCAGAGAAAGATAAGCAGTTTGAGGGTAGTATAGAAAAACCAAAGTTTGACTCTGAGGCTGGACTTGTATGGAGCTTATAATATGACAAAATGATTTGAATTTGAATTGTGTAAATTTGAATTATTTGCAAGTGTAATCTAACAAAACTGAATTTTAAATAGTTCTGTTGAAAAAAAAAAATTGAATTTTTTTGGAACGAATATTGAACATCTGAAATTTAACAAACTGAAAGGTTTTTATGGCTGAATTTTATAGACATGTATTTTCAAACAGCTAGTTTTTGTGTTCTGAATTCAAATACTGCAAATATTCAGTTTAAAAAAATACGGATTCAAGTTTTCAAGATGAAGAAATTCGGAACTTCAAATTCAGTTTTCTAAAATTCAATGTCAAAAATTCAATGTCAAAAATTCAGGTCTTACAGAAAGTAGGTCACAGGGAAGAGTAGATGATCTCAGAAAAGTCGAACAGAGTATTTTGGCGAATTAGGGACTGCAGAAGTTTTCCAGCGAACGTGGTGGTGGTTCAAGAGGTTGCCACTCTCTGACAACGGTCTCTGGTGTTTGTTTTAAAGTATATTTTGTGTCATATTTTTGTTTTCAGTCTAGACCGGACGCGAGCGGTGCCACCAGGGTGCGACGCGACCCGTGAAATCCCCAACAGCACACGGATTCCCCATCCTATTTCTGACCTAGTCCCAGCTCCTGGCAACTGTCGCTTCAAGCACTGTGTTTCAGAGCGCTCACGTCCGTAACATTGTTTTTTCCTCATATGCGAACTGAAATGTATATCAGTTCATGGTTTGTGTGTGGATGCTATAAGAGAGAAAGAGAAAATGCCAGTATTTCATTGAGACTTGAGATTAAATAAACTGCTTAAGTATTGATCTTGTATTAATTTTCACATGCAGTTACACATATATCTTTTTGAATTAATGAATGAGGCATTTATACAGCGGTTTCATGTTTACACCCATATATATATATATATATATATATATATATATATATATATATATATATATATATATATATATATATATATATATTCATAACGCGACCGTTATGAATGCATGTGAAACAACGGCAAGCACACACGCAACTTCAACAAAGACTGTATTCTCGTAATGTTTTGACTTAATTGTAATGTTTCGACTTTAATCTCGAATAGATTTTTTTTTGCGTTGCGTTGCGTTGCGTTGCGTTGCGTTGCGTTGCGGTTCAGGGCTTGTTTAGTTATCGTGCAGTGAATGAGCCAGATATGAATAAAACATGATGTATGCAATTAATGAAAATTACATATCTGTCTGTAAACGTGAAAAAATTGTAGGGCGGGACTTGATTTTGTCCATCGGGATCTGTTAGTGATTCTTAAGTTTAAGTGATTTAAGGATTCTTAAACATGAATGATTTTGTGTTTAAAGGTTAACGTTCTCAGCACGTGAGATATTTTTGTCAAAGTGGTCTCTGGTGTTTGTTTTAAAGTATATTTTGTGTAAAATTGATTAGAACGCCAAGACCGGACGCGAGCGGCGCAAAAAAAAAAGACGCAACAACGCAGGGATGGAAATTAACTTTTTTTGTCCACTGCTACTGTGGCTGGTGGATTTCAAAATCTACTACCACTCAATGTTTTACCAGCCAATTTCATGTTTTTAATCGACAATGTGTAACTGCATGTGAAAATACAAGATCAATACTTAAGCAGTTTATTTAATCTCAGGTCTCAATGAAATACTGGCATATTCTCTTTCTCTCTTATAGCATCCACACACAAACCATGAACTGATATACATTTCAGTTCGCATATGAGGAAAAAACAATGTTACGGACGTGAGCGCTCTGAAACACAGTGCTTGAAGCGACAGTTGCCAGGAGCTGGGACTAGGTCAGAAATAGGATGGGGAATCCGTGTGCTGTTGGGGATTTCACGGGTCGCGTCGCACCCTGGTGTCACCGCTCGCGTCCGGTCTAGACTGAAAACAAAAATATGACACAAAATATACTTTAAAACAAACACCAGAGACCGTTGTCAGAGAGTGACAACCTCTTGAACCACCACCACGTTCGCTGGAAAACTTCTGCAGTCCCTAATTCGCCAAAATACTCTGCTCGACTTTTCTGAGATCATCTACTCTTCCCTGTGACCTACTTTCTGTAAGACCTGAATTTTTGACATTGAATTTTAGAAAACTGAATTTGAAGTTCCGAATTTCTTCATCTTGAAAACTTGAATCCGTATTTTTTTAAACTGAATATTTGCAGTATTTGAATTCAGAACACAAAAACTAGCTGTTTGAAAATACATGTCTATAAAATTCAGCCATAAAAACCTTTCAGTTTGTTAAATTTCAGATGTTCAATGTTCGTCCCAAAAAAATTCAAATTCAGAACTATTTAAAATTCAGTTTTGTTAGATTACACTTGCAAATAATTCAAATTTACACAATTCAAATTCAAATCATTTTGTCATAGTATAAGCTCCATAGAGACTTGTGTGTTACACTGCAAAGCTACCTGGTGACATCCTTCCAGGACTGTCAGCCGAGTTAACCATTCTTAAAACTTAGTGTTTAGTATCCCTGTAACAACACTACCTTACACAGTTTCTTCCTTAGACTTTTGCTCTGCAGTTGCAGAGTCTGAAACTTTGCCACATGGTGTTGTCTCAACTTATGAAAGGTACAGACAACCAGTGAAATTAAGCTAAAGTGGTGGTTGTCTATGCCATCTTGAGTCTTAACAATGTGATCATGAAGACCAAATATGTCCTCATACCCTACTTCTGCTTTAACGACTCTGTTTAATAGAGACACTGGGCACTGACGGGCTGCTGAGTTGATGTTAGAGGCCCGTCGGATGCAGTACTCAGCCAAGCGAATCACTTTAACGGTACCTTGACTTGGTATTACTAGGCCTCCGTTGTTTCTGAGGGTAAGCAGATGGTATGTATCGCCAAAAGATGGTATGGTCGAAGCTACCAAACTACTACGACATTCATTGCATGCAAGTTTTCTCATGACTTGCCTAACTACAAATCCCGCAATGTAAACAAGCGCATTGTCAGTTAGGCACCCAAAGTTTGTTCCTAAATAGCTATGGTCCAACACAACACCAGTGATTTGCTCAAAGGAGAGGATGCAATGCTGTCGTCATTGTCGTCCTCAGCTGGCACCACAGATGACATGTCAACAGCTGAGAGACACATGGTGTCATCCTGTAGTTGAACGTTCCCTGTCTTCCCTGGAGCAATGCCCACCGCGGACCATAATGCGCCGGAAATAACTCTGGAAGTGAGCAACAGTTGGATTGTTGTTCCATCCACCTGAAAATTAAAAAGGTAAGTATATTCCAGGTAAATATATATACATATATATGTGTGTATACATATATACACACACACACACACACACAAGTTTTCAAAAAAATAGATGTGTGTGTGTGTATATATATATATACACATACACACACACTTTTTTGTTTTTTAACTTGTGTGTTTTTTTTGTAGAATTGTAATGTTTGTTTTATCTCAATAACATTGCTCACTTAAATATCAGCTCCTACCTGAGGCCCTGATGGAATTAAAATACAATTCCAAGTGGTCTTGGCTAAAGCAGTATGTGCACACATAACGCTGTTCCTCAAGCAGCTCTGGTATCATCATGGTGAAGGAGTCAATGTTGATGACAAAACCAGTCACAGATAGATACCTTTAAAATAAAGAAAAGAAACTTCAATATTTCAACACTGACTATACTAAACCATAAACTTAGTCTGTTAATGTTTACTTTAAATATGTTAAATATTGTATTACAGTTTTTCTCCATTGGTTTGGCTCATTTCTTGAAACAGAAATTACATTCTCAAAACTACATGGACAAACCTCCAAACCACTTGGCAATTTTTCACAACAGAATTGAATTTCTCATTCAGTTCATTAAATTGCAAATGCCTAAGTACATGTCTCAAAGTCTCAGTACATCTTTGCAAATGAGTAAGTACAGGTAGCCTACATTTAGCACAATTTCCAAGTGAAAAGATCTTGTTGATCTAAACTGATTGTTGATTCTCAGTCTAATGGTTTTTCGCTCCAAAACCTGTCAGCGTCATTTCATTGTACAAGTCATCACATACACAATAGTCTGTTCAATTGTCAAAATTAGTCAAGAACATAATACCATGAATACCATATAAATCCCTTGGAACATTTGATAAATTTATTACAGCAATTGACAGTGAAAATGACAAAAAGAAAAGGGATCAAAGAGCTGCAATTAGTGCCTCCCATGTATATCTATCTAATACTGTTGGTTTTACTGTAACAGTTAGTCTAGTCAGTTCAGTAAGTCTAGTTATTGATGATTTCCCCCCTCCCTTTTCTGTCAAATACCCCCTACCTGCATAGGGGTACATGTACCCCAGGTTTGGATAATAATGGCATTAGAAGGAAACGAGACCCATCTCATCCTCGTGTTTGTGGATGAAGCTATCTTCAACCTGGCCAAGGGCCGAAGACGTGGCCGTAATATTATTGGCCACCGGGCCACGGTGGATGATGGTTGGGCCGCCATCATTTTTATTTGATCCCTGAAAATGAGAGAGGTCTTGTAGGGCTACCACAATATGTCATTGTATGGGACAATGTGAATTTCCACCGTGACTTGCTCATCAGGGCCTGGTTCACTACTCATCCAAGTATGGTCATGTTGTTCCTACCACCTTACTCTTCTTTCCTCAATCCTATTGAGGAGTATTTCTCCGCTTGGAGTTGGAGAGTGTATGAGCATCAGGCTCAAGATCAGAGGTCCCTGCTCCATGCAATGAACAAGTGTGAGGATATTACAGGAGATCAGTGTAGGGGATGATTGCGACATGCACGCTGTTTCTTCCCTCGTTGCATCGTAAGGGAGAATATGCACTGTGATGTGGATGATAATCTGTGGTCAGACAGACAGCAGCGTGTGGATGGCCAGGCGAGGGAGGGTGAGGATGGTGGCCAGGAGAGGGAGGGTGAGGACAGCGACCAGTGAAGAACTTAGTTGTGAAACTCCAGCTTTATTTACAGCACTGTAGGCTGCATATCATTTTCATTGTTTTTTGTTTGTCTGTCTATATTACAGTATATTATGCTGTATACATTTTACTTTTACTCTGATGTATGGAAGTTACTTTATGTGTGTGAATGATAATGGTTACAATTTCCTTGGCAGTATGAGTGCAATGTGTGATGTCAAACCTTGGAGGCTACTCTTACCCTAAAATCCTATTTCTTTTTTTTCAGTTTTATACACAATTGTATTCTGTTAGCTAGACAAAAAACAGTACAGTAACCATTGTCAATGAAGGACTGGGCTAAGACTGAAAGGTGGATATGAGGGATATTTCAATGGTCCTCTGCCATAGTGACAAAACATCTAAACATTTTGGCTTGCAGTGCTTACACAATGCAAAAGGGATGAAGCATTTTGGGGGCACTGACTGGTTAAATGAGAAGGAAATTTAGTTTTGACACATGAGTGAACTGTTTTGGGAGAGGTATGAGCTTTTGCAGGTGAACCATGGTGTTGTGCCGAACCATCCACGTTATTTTGGCAAAAGCACCAAGAGTGTTGAGAACGTCCGGTCTGTTTCAAGAAATGAGCCAAAGCAATTGAGAAGGATATTTGCCATTTTGGTGGCACTGACTCTTTATATGAGAAAGGAATTTAGTTTTGAAGCATGAGTGAACAGTTTTGGGAGAGATATGAGCTTTTGCAAGTGAGCTATAGTGTTGTGCTGAACTGAGACTGTTTTGCCAAATGATCTTAGAGTTTTGAGAATGTAATTTCTGTTTCAAGAAATGAGCCAAACCAATAGAGAAAAACTGTATTTGAACTGGGACATTCAAGGTAAGTGAGACAAATTAAAGGGACAATTATCTAAATGCAAATGTCAGGTCAGAGTGAGTCTAATTAGTGACAGGCTCCTGCCACCCCTCATCCCCAACAAACCTCCTCCTTTTTAGTTAGACAAAGAGTGCGATGAGAACTTCATTCAGTTTACGGTCACAGAGGAGAGAAAAAACTAGAAAATATTCACATTTAAAAACCTGGAATCAAAGAATTGTTCTTAATCTTAAAAAAAATTATTCAAACTGACTAATCAATATCAAAATAGTTGGCGATTAATTTAATTAAACTAATCGATAATCTTTGCAGCTCTAAAGCAGTGCATGTGTAATCTCTACTCATTTATCCAAGTTTTCCCTTTAATTTCTCACCTATCTGTGCATGTAAAATGGATGCAATGTGACCTTGTTGAGAACATTTGTAAAAAAAAAAGTCACAAGAACATGTGATTTGACACGTGACACATTTTATGACACATGTGACACAAGGATATGAACCAAAAACTTGATCAAGACGTTTTAAAGTAAATCTGTACGTGATTGCTTTGGGTCAAAGACCATAGTTAGTAACAAATCCAGACTCTCCATCTACTTTATGGTTGTATTGTTACTCTTTAAAACAGATATAATACAGATGAGCAAACGATAAAGCTTGGGTTGCTGAATATTCGATCCCTTAATTCAAAATCGCTCATAGTTAATGAGAAGATTAAAGACTATAACCTAGATGTGCTGTGTTTGACAGAAACCTGGCTAAAACCAAACGATTACATTACTTTAAATGAGTCCACCCCGCAAGATTATTGTTATAAACATGAGCCTCGCCCGAAAGGCAAAGGGGGAGGTGTTGCTGTAATTTATAGTAATATTCTGAAAACCACTAAGAAATCTAGTTTTAAATATACTTCTTTTGAAGTGTTGGTGCTTAATGTAAAAATTTATAGTGTAAACAATAAATCACGTTTGAGAATTCTGCTGGCTACTGTATACAGGCCACCAGGGCACCATAAAGATTTTATCAAAGAATTTGCTGACTTTCTATCAGAATTAGTATTGGCTGCAGATAAAGTCCTAATTGTTGGTGATTTTAATATACATGTAGATAATGAAAAAGATGCATTGGGATTGGCATTTAAAGACATTATAAACTCAATTGGAGTGAGACAACACGTGTCAGGACCTACTCATTGTCGTAATCATACTCTTTAAATAATATTATCACTTGGAATAGATGTTGATGGCGTTGAAATTCTGCAGCAGAGCGACGACATCTCCGATCACTATCTAGTCTCGTGTAAATTACATTTAGCCAAGGCTGCAAAGCCGACTCCATGTTATAAATATGTTAGACCTATCACTTCTGCCACTAAAGATTGCTTTATCAATAATCTTCCAAATCAGTTTCATAATCTCAGCATCCCAGATAGCTTAGAAGAACTTGATATTGCAACAGAAACTTTTAACTCTCTCTTTTCCAGCACTTTAGACACAGTTGCTCCGCTGCGCTTAAAGAAGATCAAAGAAAATAGTCCAACGCCGTGGTACAATGAGCACACCCGGGCCCTTAAGAGAGCAGCCAGAAAAATGGAGCGAAACTGGAAGAAAACAAAACTAGAGGTATTTCGGATTTCATGGAAGGAGAGCTCGATTGCTTACAGAGAGGCCTTAAAAGATGCTAGAACTAATTATTTTTCAACCCTATTAGAAGAAAATAAACATAATCCTAGGTATTTATTTGAACAAGTGACTAAACTAACGAAAAAGAAAGCTTCAAGCCCAGAAGTTTATAAGAAACACAGCAGTAATGACTTTATGAACTTCTTCACTTATAAGATTGATAATATCAGGGACAAAATTATAACTATGCAACCGTCTACTACAGTATCGCATCAGGGAGTATATTGTAGTCTCTGTGAGGAACATTTTGATTCATTTGTTGCTATAGGAGAGGAAGAATTTTGCAAAATTGTTAATTCATCTAAATCGACAACTTGTATGCTAGACCCTATACCGACTAAGCTACTGAAAGAGATGCTTCCAGAGGTCATAGATCCTCTTCTAGATATCATTAATTCATCTTTGTCATTAGGATACGTACCAAAAACCTTTAAGTTGGCTATGATTAAACCGCTTGTTAAAAAACCGCAACTTGATCCTACAAAATTAGTCAATTACAGGCCGATCTCGAATCTGCCTTTTCTGTCAAAGATACTAGAAAAAGCAGTATCCTCACAACTGTGTTCCTTTTTAGAAAGAAATAATATCTGCGAGGATTTTCAGTCCGGATTTAGACCGTACCATAGTACTGAGACTGCTCTCATTAAAGTCACAAATGATTTGCTCCTATCATCCGATCGTGGTTGTATCTCTCTATTAGTGTTACTTGATCTTAGTGCTGCATTTGATACTATCGACCACAACATTCTTTTAAATAGACTAGAAAACTATGTTGGCATTAGCGGAATTGCACTAGCATGGTTTAAATCATACTTATCTGACCGATATCAGTTTGTAGCAGTAAATGAAGAGATGTCTTATCGATCACAAGTTCAGTATGGCGTACCACAAGGCTCAGTACTAGGACCGCTGCTCTTCACTCTGTACATGCTACCATTAGGAGATATAATTAGGAAATATGGAATTAGCTTTCACTGTTATGCTGATGATACTCAGCTGTATATTTCTTCAAAACCTAACGAAACTTACCAATTCACAAAATTAACGGAATGCATAGCTGATATAAAAAATTGGATGACCAGTAATTTCCTATTACTAAATTCTGAAAAAACAGAGATTCTAATCATTGGACAAAAAACTTCCTCACCTAATAACCTAGAATACTGTCTAACACTTGATGGCTGCTCTGTTAAGTCTTCGACGTTAGTTAGGAACCTGGGTGTGCTCTTTGATACCAATCTTTCATTTGAAAGTCACGTGTCTAGTATCTGTAAAACCGCATTTTTCCATCTTAAAAATATATCTAAATTACGTCATATGCTCTCACTGACAAATGCGGAACAATTAGTTCATGCGTTCATGACCTCAAGGCTAGATTATTGTAATGCTCTACTGGGTGGTTGCCCTGCACGCTTATTAAACAAACTACAGCTAGTTCAAAATGCAGCCGCTAGAGTTCTTACCAGAACCAGGAAGTATGACCATATTAGCCCGGTTCTGTCAACACTGCATTGGCTGCCTATTAAACATCGTATAAATTTTAAAATATTGCTGATTACTTACAAAGCACTAAATGGTTTAGCTCCCCAGTACTTGAGCGAGCTCTTAACGCATTATAGTCCTTCACGTCTATTGCGATCTCAAAATTCTGGCCAGTTGATAATACCTAGAATATCAAAATCGACTGCTGGCGGTAGATCCTTTTCCTATTTAGCACCAAAACTTTGGAACAATCTTCCTAACACGGTCCGGGAAGCAGATACAGTCTGTCAGTTTAAATCTAGACTAAAAACACATCTCTTTGGCTTAGCATACACATAACACATTATAGATTTCTATAATTCAATGTTAGGCTGCATAGATTAGATCAGCCGGAACCGGGAACACTTCCCATAATTCCTGATGTACTTTGTACATCATAAGAAGGATGGCGTCTACGCTAATATTAGTCTCTCTGTTTATCCCGAGGTTTACCGCAGACCGCTGGATCCAGGGCATATCCAGATCTGATGAAGGACCATCACATGGACACGTCGACACGCATTATCAGGGCTGTGAAGGTCCATGGACACCTCACCACTCATCTCCTCACCGGCCGGATGACCCTACCCAACCAGATGAACTGGATAATATCGTGAAAGTTCTGATCCCATCTGACTCCTGGCATTATGCTGCCTAACTCATAATCATACACTGTTCATTCGTTGGCCAAAGGAGGACTGGCCCCCCGACTGAGCCTGGGTTCTCCCAAGGTTTTTTTCTCCATTCTGTCACCTGATGGAGTTTTGGTTCCTTGCCACTGTTGCCTTCGCCTTTTGGCTTGCTTAGTTGGGGACATTTAATTTTCAATTGAACAATACTATTACAACATTGTTTTCCTGTTATCTCTGTAAAGCTGCTTTGAAACAATTTGTATTGTAAAAAGCGCTATATAAATAAAGGTGACTTGACTTGACTTGACTTTAAAACTCTTGTTCTCTTACTCCTTATAATGCAAGTGAAGGTAAATACCTGGTATGCTAATGTTTTGGGGGCAATGAGAAGCTGGCTACCTCAATACTGCTTGCAGCTAGATTTATAAATGTTTTTTTCTTAAATACTGACGTCCTATTAATAATTTATTTACTCTGTTTATATTACCCAGTGAGATGGTTGATGTTAAGATTAATATATATTAATACACATTAACATAATTAATTATTAATCATAATTAATATATATTTTCCCTTGCACTAACTGGTACTGATAGATTCTACTTTTACATAATGCTCAGACTTGCTGATAGCATCTTTAATAAGTATAACTAATGCAAAGTATACAATGATACACTCTTAAGGTATTTACCTTACTTGTGGAAAACAAAAACTAAACAAAAAAACCTCTTTGAGCGATGAAGTGGAGTGCCATCGTTCAGCCTCAACTTGGTCAAGTAAGCTCGGGCTTCAGTCATAAAACCTAACGTGTCTTCCCAGTTGCGGGAACCTAGTGGAGCTTTGAAGCCTCCTGCACGTGGGTTTTTGCTGTTCATAACGTCGAACAATCTGTCAATCACCTTTAACAGATATATTCCTCATTACAGCAGGTTATGATTTACAGTTCAAAGACCTATAGAAGGTACACTTGTTAGGATAGAGCAGATGTTAGCAGTTGGTTGCTTGTTCAGGAGAATGACAGCATATAACAACCCTGCGTTGGGGAAAACAGGCTTTAGGTCAGGAGGCATGACTGGCTGGCATCTCTGTGTTATTGTGGTAGCCTGGAAGAATCAGCTGCTGTTATGTAAGGGAAAAGGTTGATTGAGCAAAGACCATCCTGATGCCACAGGCATTGGCAGAAAGAAAAGACTGTTCGAAAGGATTAAGTGCTTGAACCACCAGCTGAGGGATGGATGACGCTGATGATTTAGGACAAGAGCAGAAATGCCCACTTTTAGAAAACAATTATCAATCAATTATCATACTTTTTGCACATTTCATTGCAAAACTAAAAAATAATTACCTGAAGAAATTCGATCGTAGGAGAACATTCTTCAAACTGCGGACATCCAGCTTCCATGAGCACGCGAAGAGCCATCGCCACCGATCGACTCAGTGTCTGGGCCGCCACTGACACCTTCATCTTCTGCCCCTCAAAGTTGATGTGTTTTCTGGTGATTTTGTTGGCCGCATGAAGACCCTCGTGTTCCTGAACATCATTCAAATCTGATATGTATTTCCATTTAACTGTTCCTGCGGGACTGACAATGGAGCTGAAAGCTTGCAACATGTTCCTAGCCAATTTTAACATATGGCAAGGATCCATAATCACAAACACATTCTCCCCTGAAGAAGGGTGGACAAAATATGTCTTGAGAGGCTGATTCAGCTTTAGCTGGCATCCGAGCATCGTACACATATTAATGTTCGATATATGTCCGTCCATTGTGACACACACAACTTTGATGCCACGTTCATGGAGTGCCTCCAAGGCATGTAGAAGCAAAATCCTTTGTGTATCTGGTCTAAGTGAGCTTATGAAGTAAAAGGCAATGGGCATTTTCCAGTGACCTTGTAATCCAACTACCATAAACACTAGGGCTTCACTTGCCACGCTGGTCTCATCTATCCCACTGCCAAGATCCACAAAACCAATCATTGTCTGTTTGTGTGAATCGTACTGCACTTGTCTCCTTATAGACATGCCATCCAAAACAAGACACACTCGACCATACCTAACAGGGTCTTCGTTTTTCCGTCTCTGTAGCATGTCTAACAGCGATGTGTTTAACCCAGGCCTAGCATCCACAGTCTGCAACCATCTGTTACAAGTAAAGCAATAAACAGAACACATATTGACATATCAGTTTAATCTATTTCTGACAAATGTGAAGTTGTAGAAAATATTATATTTAGCCTACTTTAGAAGAGTGTGAGGATGTGGGAGTGGTATCTTCATGGTTTCCCTCAAGTAAGTGTATGCTTTAGGTCCATGCAAATGCAGCGTTAAAGCAAATTCCCTTTGAGCAGGAGTGAAGGCATGGTCGTGCTTGAACAGTTCAACTGGAAGGTCTGGAAGGTTCAGGGAAATAATAATTTAATAATAATAAAATTATAGTTTCACAGAGACATATTTCAGATTGATTTAGAGACAACTTGATCATATGCATTTTTTTTCTACGACCAACAGAAAAACATTTCTCAGTAACAATATTGAGACAGCAATCAAACTATGTGAGATGAGACATACTACTACAACAGGGCTCCAGACTAACTTTTCACATTTGTTGCACTGGTGCGCCTAACTGGTTTTATTTAGGGGCACCAGCACAAAATTTAGGTGCACCCAAATTTGATGTAAAAGTTTCTAATCAGTTGTGTAGCTTATTTCTGAACAGTAAGCCTAAATTAACTAATTAACTGCCTAGGCAGGTTAGCAACACAAACTTGAGAGGTGCAATACAGCAAATCAACTTAACTTGTTGCTGCGCGGCACACAGCTGCAGGTTCAAAATTGTAGTTGTACCAATACAATTGATCACACTTTAGAGCCCTGTACAAAATTATAAATCCTACACATGCAAAAGAGAGAGGGAGAATCGAGTCAGCCAACCAGAGTAGAAATTCAGCTTTTGCTCCAGTTCCTCCGTCAACATCTTGTTATTTTTTAAATCCTCCAACAAGGATCCCACTGTCTTCTTTTTTCTTCTTTCCCTGTCCTTCGCATTTCTCAAGTCCCGTTGTAACTTATCCACGTTCTCCTGAGACACAGCCAACTTCTCTTTTGCTTTAACTGGGTCAAAGGCATACTGATGATCCTGAAAAATGTTTACAAACTCAGTAACTTCAATCATGTATCCTAACTTCTAAAAATGTCACTGTTACATCCACCAAGCATCCAAAGATGTTTAAATCATTTAACTTGCTAAGATTGACTGATCAAAGAGGTCTAGTCTAACAAACCCCCTGACAGGTGTGTTGGACCATGGGTGTGGAGTTTCTTCAGTTGCCTTGTTTGATGTTCTGCTTAACCTGGATGAACTAGGCTGCTGGAGAAAAGGAAAATTGTTTGAGCTTATATGAACACGTAATCAATAACAAAATGTTGTGTTAAAAAAATTGCTGTGACAAACTTTTAAAAGATGATCAGGAAAATTAAAAATGGATGGGATCGCTCCTTGCTGTAAACGGATGGTCTGTCCAGTCCTATCAAAATCTTCAGGCCGAAAATGACAGCTGCACAGTAAGGTGCGGTCTTTTGGCTTGTAGCCCTCTCTCCTGATTGCTATTGCCCATGACTGACGTGTCTGTTCATCACTTGGGAATCTACAAACAAAACAAATGAAATACCCGGTTCTTTGTTGTTGTAAACCGATTTTGTTTTTCCCCCCGTCACGTCGTAGCTCATCAGATACAATCGGGGTAAACAGCCAGAACCAGTATGTTTTGATAAACTTGTTCAGGTGGACGTTAGTCTCATCTCCGTTAGCCAAGAATGCTGACTTAGCGTAACAAACTAGCTGGAAATAGACGGAGACTGAACTCGGCTAACGTTACATACATAGAAATATACATATGTATAATACATGTATATGTATATCATGTATTTTATGTATATAACTATGGGCCACACAGCGCAAGTCGGAGAAATTATTGAGACAAAACAACAGAGACAAAAACACCTGTCCACATTTCCAACATCTTACGATCATATTACATTGATATAAATACATTCTGTTCATTGTCGGTTTTCCTAACTGTCAAAAATTAATGGGTAACGTAACTAGCTAACGTTAGGTAACTAGCATGGATTGGCTGCGGTCGTTAACCAAGGACTGAAACAAACCAACGTAACCAGAAATATAATAAAACACATTCTCACCTGTGAAATGTAATCCCTTGCTGTCTGGTTTTTAGATTTCGTTCGTGTGAACATCCATATGCAGCAAAAAGTCCGGCATCATCCATGAATTGTATATCTATGCATGAATTAGAAGTACAGGCGGAGATAGCAGTGTTACCTAGCTACTTCTATGGCTACTTCCTATGACAAGACCCCTGTTCCAAGATGGCGGCGGTTTTGACGCATTCTTAGAACCCCAAGGTGACGTCTAGTGTATATGTCTATGTGTAGCATTCTTCAGTAACATGAAAAACATATATATTTTATATTGATTGAATTTAAATATTCGTAATATTTTTATTTCCTGAAAATTAAGTTTGCAGGATTGTTTCACTTTAAAAAAAAATAATAAAAGAAGAAAAAAAACGCAAAACATAACATTATTAATTTTACATTTATCAGTCTTGTATATCACAGTAGATATTTATACAGGAGAGTCCAGTGAATATTTCTGTGGTTTAGTGTAAACACGAGTCAAACCCAATAACGGGGCACGTTGTCACAATAAGAAATTATAGAGATCGTAAGTAAATGTATGAATAAAACGTCAAAAGATTGTGATGACATTGATATGTCACTAAAAGAAGTAATTGATGGAATTGTAGATCCATTAACATACATATTTAATTTATCATTTAAAACAGGAGTATTTCCTGAAAAGATGAAGTTGGCAAAAGTCATCCCATTGTATAAAGCAGGTGATACACACGTTTTTAATAATTACAGACCGATATCCTTGCTTTCTCAGTTCTCAAAAATACTCGAAATATTATTTGTTAAAAGACTAGATAATTTCATTGATAAAAACAACTTACTAATGGACAGTCAGTATGGATTTAGATCTGGTAGATCAGTTAGTAGACAGATTAACAAATTGTATTGAAAAAAAAAATATGCAGTAGGGATTTCCATTGACTTAAAAAAAGCTTTTGATACTGTTGATCATGACATTATGTTAAAAAAATGGAAAGGTATGGCATCAGAGGTGTGGGCTATAATTGGATAAAAAATTATATGGAAAATAGGAGTCAGTTTGTACAAATGGGTAATCACCGGTCAGTAAGCCTCAGTATTTCCTGTGGTGTCCCACAGTGTAAGAATTCAATGTGTTTGAGTTCTGTTTTTGTGATCTTGGTTTCCCCTGTCTTTGTTATTTTGGTTCAGTCCTGTTAGTTTTCCCGCTCTGCCTAATTAGTTATTCCCGTCACCTGTGTTCTGTTCATTATCCCATTATTCCTTGTGTATTTAAGCCCTGTGTTTTCTCCCAGTGTTTGTCGATCGTCGTCTATGTATGGTTGTGTGTAAACCTTGAAGTCCTGGGGCCTGTACCATGAAGCCGGTTTAGGTGGCTAGCCAGCTATGTTTCAGCTTAGTTTCCGCCAATTCTGGGTTTTAGGTACTATGAAAGTAGCTCGGCTTTAATCGGTGTTCGTTGCCATGGTATCTTACGCTGCACTGCTAACCTGCTCCGGGGCAGGTTAAGTTCTGGATTCGAGATCTCAGACTGAAGTTTGACCAATCAGCTGTGAGCAAAGAAACATATAGGTGACGTAACTAATTCCCAGTGTTTGTTGCAATTGCTTTACATTTTCTTTCAAATCCTGTGGACATCTCAGCGCAAACTGTAAGACGAGCACATCGTAGAGAAAGAGTTTTTAGCCGGACAAAATCCCCTTGCCTTTCCTGATAGTTAGGTATCAAAGATACAGATTTTCTGCGGAAGGAATATCTTATCTTTGCGAACTTCTTGAGTCGCTCATAAATAATTTAACACGTCGAATTCATGCACTTACTGTACCGTAAATGGTATTGCGTTGCGTTTTTTTGCAAGTGCTTGCATACTTGCACGATCGGTGATGCACAGAATCTAGGAGAAAACACGGTTTGTCAAACCATTCGCAAGGTGGTCCTCGCTCTGCAGGAGTACATTAATAGTTTAATAGTGTTCATTTATTGACCATGTCCATAAGAGAGGCTTTTTATAAAATTGTCGGTAATATTGATAGGGTGACATCACTTTTTTTTTTTCTTCCAAAAAGAAAATTTCACAAATGTACTATACAATACAGTAGCTACTTGTTAAGCATTATTTTAATATTTTTTTATTCGGTTAATCTTATGATAGGATTCCCTATAGAGTCATTGAAGGAATATCCTGCACACATGTTGCAATGTCCACTTCTCTAGGAGAACATGAGGCAGATTATATTAATAGAAAGTCCTTTCACAGCCTTAATGTTCAGGTAGAGATTATGTGAACATGTGAAATTATTATTTTCTGTGAGATGAATCTTTAAATTAATAGTAAAATTAACAGATAACAATCTACTTTCCGTGAGTATGTTGTGTCAGCGCTTTGAGGAAAGCTAGTTAAATTTGGTACAGTACAAAACACTGTTAATTTGAATTGGGACAGCAAAACCTACACAATAACCCCCTATCATGACCCTCATGTGTCAGTAAAACCATAGTCAAAATTAGAGATGATCTTTGGCATCCTAAAGGCACGTTTCAACTGTCTTCGGCGCTTAAGAGTCACCAGAGTGGGCATCACAGATAGTGTCTGCATGTGCCATTCTGCACAATATAGCCACCATAGAAAGGAGCCAGAACCACCACAGAAAGCTTCTCCCCGATGAAACTGACCCGAACACACTTGACCACCCAGCTGGTGCAAATGTAGTTGCAATCACCATACAATATTACACTTAATAAAAGCACATTGAAACTGCAGATAGGTCTCAAACTGTTTTATTGGTTTTGTGGGATGGGGGAGAGAGAAAGCAAGCAATAGAAAGTTGCATTAATAAATATTCATGCTAAAGTGTTACTTGGTTTAATAAGTTCACTGAGATCAGTTTAATCTAGCTGTTGCATTTATTTTTTAAATGTGGAGCCTCCTCAGCTCACAGTCAGGCTCCTTTAGTGTGCAGTCTAGCTCTATAGGCTCATTTAGTGTGCAGTCTAGCTCTATAGACTCCTTTAGTGTGCAGTCTAGCTCTATAGGCTCTTTTAGTGTGCAGTCTAGCTCCATAGGCTCATTTAGTGTGCAGTCTAGCTCTATAGGCTCCTTTAGTGTGCAGTCTAGCTCTATAGGCTCCTTTAGTGTGCAGTCTAGCTCTATAGGCTCCTTTAGTGTGCAGTCTAGCTCTATAGACTCCTTTAGTGTGCAGTCTAGCTCTATAGGCTCCTTTAGTGTGCAGTCTAGCTCTATAGACTCCTTTAGTGTGCAGTCTAGCTCTATAGACTCCTTTAGTGTGCAGTCTAGCTCTATAGACTCCTTTAGTGTGCAGTCTAGCTCTATAGACTCCTTTAGTGTGCAGTCTAGCTCTATAGACTCCTTTAGTGTGCAGTCTAGCTCTATAGACTCCTTTAGTGTGCAGTCTAGCTCTATAGGCTCCTTTAGTGTGCAGTCTAGCTCTATAGACTCCTTTAGTGTGCAGTCTAGCTCTATAGGCTCCTTTAGTGTGCAGTCTAGCTCTAGGCTCATTTAGTGTGCAGTCTAGCTCTATAGGCTCCTTTAGTGTGCAGTCTAGCTCTATAGGCTCCTTTAGTGTGCAGTCTAGCTCTAAGGCTCATTTAGTGTGCAGTCTAGGCTCCTTTAGTGTGCAGTCTAGCTCTATAGGCTCATTTAGTGTGCAGTCTAGCTCTATAGGCTCCTTTAGTGTGCAGTCTAGCTCTATAGGCTCTTTAGTGTGCAGTCTAGCTCTATAGGCTCCTTTAGTGTGCAGTCTAGCTCTATAGGCTCCTTTAGTGTGCAGTCTAGCTCTATAGGCTCCTTTAGTGTGCAGTCTAGCTCTATAGACTCCTTTAGTGTGCAGTCTAGCTCTATAGCAGTCTAGCTCTATAGGCTCCTTTAGTGTGCAGTCTAGCTCTATAGGCTCCTTTAGTGTGCAGTCTAGCTCTATAGACTCCTTTAGTGTGCAGTCTAGCTCTATAGGCTCCTTTAGTGTGCAGTCTAGCTCTAGGCTCATTTAGTGTGCAGTCTAGCTCTATAGGCTCCTTTAGTGTGCAGTCTAGCTCTATAGGCTCCTTTAGTGTGCAGTCTAGCTCTAGGCTCATTTAGTGTGCAGTCTAGGCTCCTTTAGTGTGCAGTCTAGCTCTATAGGCTCATTTAGTGTGCAGTCTAGGCTCCTTTAGTGTGCAGTCTAGCTCTAGCTATTAGTGTGCAGTCTAGCTCTATAGGCTCCTTTAGTGTGCAGTCTAGCTCTATAGACTCCTTTAGGTGCAGTCTAGCTCTATAGGCTCCTTTAGTGTGGCAGTCTAGCTCTATAGGCTCCTTTAGTGTGCAGTCTAGCTCTTATAGGCCTACCTTTTTAGTGTGCAGTCTAGCTCTATAGGCTCCTTTTGTAAAGGGCCCTGACTGAGTCTGTTTCCACCTGAAACATAATTCCACCACAAACATGATCATTACAAGTTTTTGGGAGGCTATTCAACTCACAAAAAGGTCCTTGACAAACACCTGTAATGTATGTCAAGGGTTTTAAATCCTTCGTTCACATTTCTTTTGAAGCCTGTTGAGGTAGAGGCTTTAGTTTCTGGGACAGGTTGTGAAAAATCCTACAATAAAAGAGATGTGTAACTTGGGCCAGTCCCTGTTTTATACCACACATTCAAATGTTTGCCTTAATAAAAAGCCCAGTGCATTCACCTCAGCAACTGTCCCAGAACACAGACAGAGTGTCTTCATCATTTCCTCCTCCCTGATAAATAAAAGTAGGCCCATATGTTTCTGGTGTTCTGTCTGCTGCATACTGACCTCTGTGTGGGATACTGTGTGTGTGTGTGCTGGCTTCAACAGGGACACTGCATTTCCCTCTACTGCAGAACATACAGTCAGCCATATTTAAAACTTAAAATATTAATGTATCGCACACTGACAGTGTTACTAGTGTAACACACACAGTGTTACTTGCTTAGAGGAGCCAGCCCCAGGGTCAGATTGTACAGCACCTGTAATCCCATCCATAATCGGCCGTCCCTTATTCCATCAGAGCCAACTCAGTGTATTCTGGAGGAGTGGCCCTCCACTGGTTTTCTGAATTTCACTCTTTTTTCGGTTTGCCTCAAACAAATAAAAAAATAATAAAAGGTTGTGTGTAAATAAATACTTACTAGGCTACTTTTAATTATATTTTTTATTTTGTCTTTATCAGCTGCCAAAAACGTTTGGAGTTGCATCTAAAATCAATGAATATTAATCCTTACAGGTATATACGTGCAATTTTTTTTATAGCTATATTATAAAAATATAGGCTATATTTTACACACACATACATTCATAGCCTATACATCATTTCACATGAATAAAGAACGTATTTATTTAGCTTACACATTAACGCAATCAGCAATCTTTCTCCAACAGTCTTCTCTTGCTTTGGCAGCAGAGACCGTATTGTTTCGAGCTTGTAATACATATTTAAATTCATCGTAATTCTGAATGATTATCTCTTGCTCCTCCGCGGAAAGAAAGTATCGCTCTCGCTCTATCCATATCGAACGCGATTGGTTGTTCGGTGCCAACGTCACTTTGGTATGTGCACGCGCTCGTGGAGTAATCATAGCTTAAGATCAAAGCCTGAGTTGACAGAGAAAGTTGATGAGCTGCTTCATGGTACCAATAAAGCCTGATTGCATCGGTTTGGTTTTGTCAACTCAAAACTAATCCTGTAACTCAGAGTTTGTTCAGCTACCTTCATGGTACAGGCCCCTGGAGTTTTGTTCTTGTTTCATTTTGAAAGTTTCATTTTGTTATTAAAACTATTATATTGAAGCTTCCGTGTCCTCGTCTTCGGTCACCTGCATCCAACCCTGACAGAACAATCGACCTACAACAAACAAAGGATGAATTACGAACTCTGTGTACCACAAGATGGCCGGTCTCTGGAAGACTATGCTGAGATTTATCTCCATCTTTTCCGGGACTCTAATTGGAATGAGGAGTCTCTTACACATGAGTTCTGGAGTGGGATGGACGATACCCTCGCCCAGATACTGTTGTTGGGAGATCTCCACCTCCCTTTAGTGAAATTCATTGACCGTACGCTGTGGGTGTGTGGTTCCTCACTCACCGTGGGAGACATCCTGCCCGATCTCCACGGCCAGCCAGAGACCGTCCAGCCAGAGACCGTCCAGCCAGAGACCGTCCAGCCAGAGACCGTCCAGCCAGAGACCGTCCAGCCAGAGACCGTCCCAGGCCCAGAGAGACCGTCCAGCCAGAGACCGTCCAGCCAGAGACCGTCCAGCCAGAGGACCGTCCAGCCAGAGACCGTCCAGCCAGAGACCGTTGCCTGCCCGCCAGAGCATGAATCTAGCCCCAAGCTCCCTGATGTGCTGGCCCTGTCCAGTTCCGAGTCCCCTGATGTGCTGGCCCCGTCCAGTTCCGAATCCCCTGATGTGCTGGCCCCGTCCAGTTCCGAGTCACCTGATGTGCTGGCCCCGTCCAGTTCCGAGTCCCATGATGTGCTGGCCCCGTCCAGTTCAGTGTCCCATGAAGCGCCAGAGCCCTTTGACCCAGAGCCCGTTGACCCAGCGCCAGAGCCAGAGCCCGTTGACCCAGCGCCAGAACCAGAGCCCGTTGACCCAGCGCCAGAGCCAGAGCCCGTTGACCCAGAGCCCGTTGACCCAGCGCCAGAGCCCGTTGACCCAGCGCCAGAGCCCGTTGACCCAGCGCCAGAGCCCGTTGACCCAGCGCCAGAGCCCGTTGACCCAGACCCCGTTGACCCAGCGTCCGTTGATGTCAAGTCTGTTCCCGTTCCTGAACCTGTCTTTCTCCCCAAGAAAATTTTTGGGGGGGGGCTATACGCCTTCGCCGTGGCCGGCCAAAGATCCACGGAGGCCCGAAAAAATAACACCCGCCATGGCCACCCGAAGGGTCCTCACCGCCATGGCCACCCGAAGGGTCCTCACCGCCATGGCCACCTGAAGGGTCTGCACCGCCATGGCCACCTGAAGGGTTTTCACCACCACGGCCACCTGAAGGGTCCGCACCGCCATGGCCACCCGAAGGGTCCTCACCGCCATGGCCACCTGAAGGGTCTGCACCGCCATGGCCACCTGAAGGGTCTTCACCACCACGGCCACCTGAAGGGTCTTCACCGCCGTGGCCACCTGAAGAGCCTGCACCGCCATGGACACCCGAGGGTCCCACAGCACCGCCCTGGACGCCCGAGGGTCCCACAGCTCCGCCCTGGACGCCCGAGGGTCCCACAGCTCCGCCCTGGACGCCCGAGGGTCCCACAGCTCCGCCCTGGACGCCCGAGGGTCCCACAGCTCCGCCCTGGACGCCCGAGGGTCCGACAGCTCCGCCTTGGTCATGCCCACTGCCAGTTCCGCCATGGCCACGCCCGCAGCCTACTCCGCCATGGCCACGCCCGCAGCCAGCTCCGCCATGGCCACGCCCACAGCCAGCTCCGCCATGGCCACGCCCGCAGCCTGCTCCGCCATTGCCACGCCCGCAGCCTGCTCCGCCTTGGCCACGCCCACAGCCTGCACCGTCGTGGCCACGCCCACAGCCTGCACCGTCGTGGCCACGCCCACAGCCTGCTCCGCCTTGGCCACGCCCACAGCCTGCACCGTCGTGGCCACGCCCACAGCCTGCACCGCCGTGGCCACGCCCACAGCCTGCTCCGCCCTGGAGGCTTCCTGGACCTGCACCATGCCC
>CM070822.1:49469580-49632752 GCA_036326025.1 Chrosomus eos
CCCAAACAACAGAGATTCAGCACAGCCAGAATCCTCCTCTCCCATCAGACCCTTCCCTCACCTCACAACCAGCCCCACACTCAGAAGACCCCTCCACACCGACAGAAGGAACACTACGACCGGAAATCGCTATTTTAATTGATTCAAATGGGAAATTTATAGATGAAAAGAAGCTTTTTCCCAAACACAGAGTGGCCAAACTTTGGTGTCCGAACACTCAGAGCGCACTCAAATGGCTAAGTGTTGACAACCTGGGATCCCCAAGCCATGTAATAATCCACACCGGCACAAACGATCTGAGAGCCCAACAGGAGAGGGTGGCTACATCACTACAAACAGTGATTGAAAAGGCCTCAACCATCTTCCCAAATGCTAAAGTTATCATCTCCACACTGCTGCCCCGAAAAGACTTCCACCCTGACACTATCCAGCGGGTGAACGCCCACCTCTCCCGTTCTTGTGCACTGAAACCCAATGTGCACCTGGCACACCACCCCACCCTGGACCCCACATGCCTCTACGACCATGTCCATCTTTACAAGACAGCTGTTCCTGTCTTCGCCAGGACCCTAAAAGATGTGGCCCTGAGTCGGCATCACAACAGCACCCCCAGGAGCAACAGAGCCCAACAACCTCCAGCCAGACCTGTAAGAAAGCACAGTGTACCCACAGAGAGAACATCCAGAAGACTTCCATCAAGACGACAGCACTCTCACATGCTGAGACCACCCCAGCCAACACTTGAGCACCTTCTTCCAGCCTCTAATACCTCACATCCAGTGCATCAGGCCAGGCCAAAGCCCCTCCTGCCGACCCCCTGCCCTCCTCATACCCCGCAGGCCCCGGGCAGACACAGCTACGCTCAGATAGTGAGCAGAACATCCACAACAGCACCAGTGCAAGCCACATCAACAGAGCTAAGAGACATCCGTCAGATGCTCAACCTCATCTGCTCACACCTACTGTCATAGGTCAAAACTTATCACCAAAATTATGACCCCATGGATAACAAAGCCTTTATCATTTCATGTTGGAACATTCAAGGCCTGAGATCATCTACCTTTGGCCTCAAAACCAGAAACCCAGATTTCAACTCAGAAATCAAAAACTCAGACATCATCATCCTGCAGGAGACATGGAGCAGAGGAGATGGACCCACCGGCTGCCCCGAAGGCTACAGAGAACTCATCATCCCATCCGTTAAACTGCCTGGAGTGACACAAGGAAGAGACTCAGGAGGAATGCTTATCTGGTACAGATCAAATCTTGCCCATGCCATCAAAGTAGCTAAAACAGGACAATTCTACACATGGTTAGAAATTAATAAGACAGTAACCGCAACAGAGAAAAACATCTTCCTGTGTGCCACTTATATCCCTCCAACAGAGTCTCCATATTTTAATGAAGACAGTTTCTCCATTCTTGAAGTAGACATTAATTACTTCCAGTCACAGGGAAGCGTGCTGCTCTGTGGAGACCTGAATGCCAGAACAGGTGAAGAACTGGACACACTGAACTCTCAGGGGGACAAACACCTGCCTGGAGAAGACGTCCTCCTCACACCGATACAAGCACAGAGACACAACTATGACAAAACAACAAACAAAAGCGGAACACATCTTCTTCATCTGTGTCGCACACTAGGTCTGTTCCTAGTCAACGGCAGGCTTCGAGGAGACTCCTACGGTAGATACACCTACAGCTCATCTTTCGGTAGCAGTACAGTCGACTATTTTCTGACAGACCTTAAAGTCCCCGTGAACCGGAAGTTGCAAACGACTTTTCTCCAGTGCTGTGACGTATTTCCGAGAGAAACGGAATACTAAATGAGGCAAAATAGTGAGCGTGGCTTTTTTTTCCAACTAGCACCTGATTGGATCTAGAAAAATGCACCTCCTCGCCATCTCTCCTTTCACACGCTGTGTGCCTGTCTAATGTCAGTTGGAGGGGCATGGTTACGGATGTTAAGCAGACACCTAAACCGTCAAGCCTACGTCATCGGGCAAGGTCCTCCAGTGCAGAGGGGAGGGGCATTTTCAGAATTTGATTAAAGATTACGAAGCCAAAAATTTTTTTTGTGTGGATTGACTTGCATGGATGAATTGTTCACCACAAAACGATCAATTTAGGCAAACAAAGTAAGTATGGTCAATTTTGATTTCATGGGGACTTTAACCCAAACTCCCTCAGAGCGTTCACAGTCAGCCCACTAAACCCCCTGTCAGACCACAGTAAAATAACCCTCTACTTAAACAGAGCAATGCCCAACCAAGAAGCATCTAAACAAACCCAGCTCCACTCACTTAGAAACATGTATAGATGGAAACAAAACAGTAAAGATATATATCTAAGTACAATTAGTCAACCGAAAATTCAAGCCCTATTAGATAAATTCCTTGCCACTCCTTTCCTGCACAATAGTGAAGGTACAAACCTAGCAGTAGACAAGCTGAACAGAATATTTGAGGTATCAGCAACATTATCCAACTTAAAAAACACAAAAAGAAAACCAAAAAGACCACATGCCACTGAGAAATGGTTTGACAACGACTGCAAAAAACTTAGGAAAGAATTAAGAATCCTATCCAACCAGAAACACAGAGATGCTGACAATGAGAACATCCGTCATCTCTATCACGAAAAACTTAAACAATATAGGAATACTTTAAGAAAGAAAAAAGAACAAAACACAAAGAGTCAACTCAGGGAAATTGAAGAATCCTTAGAATCCGACCAGTTCTGGAAACATTGGAACACACTAAACAAATCCTACCATCAAGAACTAGCTATCCAGAATGGAGATGTTTGGATTAACCACTTCTCCAACCTCTTTAATAATGTAAACAAAAATCAGGAACAAAATGCCCTTTATGACAAACTAAGGGTTTTAGAATCAACCATCAAAGACTACCAGAACCCATTAGACTCCCCAATAACACTAACCGAACTATTAGACAAAATCCAAACCCTGAAACTGCAAAAAGCCTGTTGTGTCGATGGCATCCTGAATGAAATGATTAAATACACAGACCACAAATTCAAATTAGCCATTCTCAAGCTCTTCAATATCATCCTGAGTTTAGGTATATTCCCCAACATATGGAACAAAGGACTTATTACCCCAATACATAAAAACGGAGACAGATTTGACCCTAATAACTACCGTGGTATATGTGTAAACAGCAACCTAGGCAAACTCTTCTGCAACATCCTAAACAGCAGACTAGCCCATTTTCTCAGAGACACAAATGTCCTGAGCAAGTGTCAAATTGGCTTCCAACCAAAATATCGCACATCAGACCATATATACACTCTCCATACCTTAGTCAATAAGCAAATCAACCAAAACAAAAGTAAAATTTTCTCATGCTTTGTGGACTTCAAAAAAGCTTTTGACTCCATTTGGCATGAAGGTCTTTTTCTTCAATTAATCCAGTGCGGCATTGGAGGAAAAACATATGACATCATCAAATCAATGTACACAAACAACAAATTTGCAGTTAAAATTGGTAACAAACACACAGAATTCCTCCCTCAGAGTCGTGGAGTGAGACAGGGCTGCAGCTTAAGTCCTACACTGTTCAATATCTACATAAATGAGCTAGCGAGGGCTCTGGATCAGTCTGCAGCACCTGGCCTTACTCTACTGGACACCGAAGTCAGATGCCTTCTGTTTGCTGATGATCTGGTGCTGCTGTCTCCCACTAAAGAGGGTCTACAGCAGCATCTAGACCTCCTGCACAGCTTCTGTCAGTCATGGGCCCTGTCAGTTAACCCCAAAAAGACTAAAATAATGATTTTCCAAAAAAGACCCAGTCGCCAAGACCAACATCATAGTTTTAAATTCAACAACATGCTCATCGAACACACGCAGGACTACACTTACCTTGGCATAAACATTAGCAACACAGGAAATTTTAAAAAAGCTGTTAACGATTTGAGAGACAAGGCACGGAGAGCTTTCTATGCTATTAAGAGAAATATCCAAATTGACATCCCAATCAGAATCTGGCTAAAAATCATCAAAACTGTAATAGAGCCCATCGCGCTGTACGGGTGTGAAGTCTGGGGTCCACTCACAGACCAAGAGTTCACTAAATGGGACAAACACCCAATAGAGACTCTGCAGACCGAGCTGTGCAAAATCTTGCTACGAGTTCAGCGCAAAACCCCAAATAATGCCTGTAGAGCAGAATTAGGATTATACCCCCTTGTATTTACGATTCAAAAAAGAGCCATTAAATTCCATGCCCACTTAAAAAACAGTGATGAACAGACCCTCCATCACAAAGCCCTGGCCTACCGAGAGCTGAAGCCGGAGAAGAACGCCCTCGGCCGATTGGTCTTACAGCTGACGTCACAGACTGACAATAAAGACAGAGCCACACCAAACCAAATAATTAAAACACAAAAAGAGAAATACCTCAAACATTGGACAGACGCAACAGCCAAACAAAGTAAACTGCAATGCTATTTGGCCCTAAACAGAAAATATGAATTGGCAGGATACCTGAGTAAAGTGAGCGACCCTAAACTGAGGAAAGTCCTGAGCATGTACAGACTCAGTGAACACACACTGAGCATCGAGACAGGCCGACACAGACAGACCTGGCTGCCGAAGGAAGAGCGACTGTGCCCTCACTGCTCAGAGAACCAAGTGGAGACAGAACTACACTTTTTGACATCCTGCCCCAAATATACACACATTAGAGACTCTTTCTATCCCCTTTTTACAACCTACCAGAAAGACTTCCATCAGAAATCTAATATGGACAAACTCCCACTCCTGCTCGGAGAAAGCCCTGCGTGCTCAAACCTGGCTGCCAGATACGTGAGGTCCTGTCACGAAGAAAGAGCCTCCTGCAGGACAGAGCTACCAACTACATGCCTATAGAGACACTATTATAATCATTATACTATTTTTAATGTAAAAACAAAACAAACAAAAATACTTTATTTTTATTTATTTATTTTTACAATTATTTATATAATATTTTATTTCTATTGTATAGTGTTGTGCATGCTTTGGCAATGTAAAGATTTCTTTCACCATGCCAATAAAGCTATTTGAATCTTGAATCTTGAGAGAGAGAGAGAGACAGACAGAGAGAGAGAGAGAGAGAGAGAGAGAGAGAGAGAGAGAGAGAGAGAGAGAGAGACTTTGACTTTTAGGGTCTCTTTTATTTCACAAAAAAATATATATTTCCTTCCATATTTATGAAAAAAAATATTTTACAAACTGTTATATTATAAAATGTTGCTTTTTTTCTCTAAAAAATTAAATAAATAATAAAAACAAAATAATAAAAATAATAATATACCATAGACATATAACAAACTACCATAGGCATTAACACACTTTAGACATTAAATTTAAGATTGCCCTCAATGTCAACTTCACACACACATTGCTTCACTTCCCATTTACATTTAAAATTTTCAAGATTGTCAATTAGCTTATAAAAAGCATACTCTATTTTAACACGTGTTTTTATCAATCCTTTCAAGATTAATAAAACATCAGTTGACCCCGTGTCATTTAATTTTCCTTTACGTGACAACCATATTGCCATCTTTGCCTGTCCAAATAAGAAATTTAATAAAACAAGTATTCCTTTTTACTTTTAATATATTTTGGCCCATAAATAAAGACCATTGGGGAAAAAACGATGCCCAACGTTTGGCACCACCTCTCTAATTCAGAAAATAGTATCTGCAATCTCCCACAATTAAAAAACAAATGGAAAACCGTTTCCTGTGCTCCACAAAAGGGGCAACCCTCCCCTACCTCTGGATCAAGGTGTGCTCTGTGTCTGTTTGTAGCTATTATACCATGCACAACCCTCCACTGAAGATCTCCAGTCCTCTTCTCAGCAAGAGGCTTGTACAGGGACCTCCAGCTACCTTTAGGGGAAGCGTCTGCTCCAAACGCCTCCTGCCATTTAGACTCTTTCACACTGTCCAACTTTTGAAGGTGTAAAACTTTGACACACAGTACATAAAGAGCTTTTTTTCCAACACTCCTAAAAACTCCAAGTTGGGGTGTCTCAAAAGACAGCAGTCCACCCTCCGAATTATTCCATAATCCAGTCTCTGCAGTAATAGACAACTCTGGGAAGGAAAACAAATCTTCTTCATCATGCGTTTCTAGAGACAGTCTGTAATCCACAGGTAGAGCTTTGCTTAACTGAGTCAGTATGTTCTGGGCGAGGCGAATTGATCTCATTCCCAGTTTTTCCGCCAAAACGTCCGCAGATATCCATCCTTCCTCAGATAAGATTTGTCCAACTTTTAATAAATTTGCAGTCTTTAGAGTATTTCTTAGAGATATTGACTTTAAAATGTTCAATTCCAATGCAGGATTGAAAAGAATCGGTTCTTCTTTCCTCCACATTCTCTGCACACCATTTTGTTCTCGAGAAACTCTGCAAACTGTCCAAGATGTTAACATTGACCTGTAAAACACTGTTAATCCAGACAGGTCTATCTGGTTAATGTCCATGAGGAATAAATGTCGGTCTAGTCCCATATTACCCGCTCTCCTCAGTAGGGTACAGGCGACTCCAGCCCAGCTCACATCTTCCCCATTCAGGAGTTTCTTCACAGTCTGGAGTCTGAAGGCATGGGCTACGTCTACATTAATCCGGATAAATTTGAAAACGGAGTTTTTGTTTAAAAACGCTCTCCGTCCACACTAGCGTTTTCAGGCGTTTTCAGACGTTTCAGTGTGGATGAGAAACTTATAAATTCACCTTACTGCGCATGCGTGAAACCTCACAAAAGCTCACTGAGATGATACAGATGGAAAAATAAACAATAAAGGTATCGCGCAATTCTTTCTAACATGATAATTTTATTTAGCAAAATATCTCAGCATTCACTGATGCGTCCAGGTCGCACTCAGTCACCATATGTTTGGTCTAAAACGCGACTGCTCTCCTGTATTGCCGCAGGACAGCAAATGTGAGTACATTTTCTGTCATCTTTGCAGTAGGCTACTGTGATATGAAGAGTGTGGAAGTAACATATTTTAGCAACATTGTAAAAGTGAATCGCACATAATTAACAGGCACAATACCGGTAAACATGAATATCTATTGGTACAACATGGATCACATGACTAAACTTACGTCATCGTTTTCAAATACCTCCGGCTTCACAGTCCACACTACAACGCGAAAACGGCGTTTTCAAATTTATCCACTTTGGAGAGCGTTTTCCAAAAGCTACGTTTTTGTTGACTTAAAACGCCGTTTCAGTGTGGACGGAAGGCCAAAACGGAGAAAAAAATATACGTTTTCAAATGAAAACGTATTAGTGTGGACAGGGCCTTGGACTCGGGATCTTATGTCTACTAGTCCTTGTCCCCCTTCTTGTAGAGGTAGATACAGCACCGATGCCTTCAACCAGTGTTGTCCTGACCAGAAGAAATCTACCAGGCACTTTTGTAGTCTTCGTACTAAATCCTCTGGAGGTTCCAGAATCCTCATTCTGTGCCACAAAGATGCTGCAGCCAAGTTGTTACAGACAAGCACTCTTCCCCTGTAGGATAGCTGGGGCAGCACCCATTTCCAGTGAGACAACCTCACACACACTTTTTCCACTAATCCCTCCCAATTTTTTTTCCTAAAATCTTCTGTCCCTAAAAAGACACCTAAATATTTAAAACCTGCCCTCCCCCATTTTAAATCACCCGGGAGTATTGGACTTTGAGGTTCTTGACCACACCCCAGAGCATCGCTTTTGCCCCAGCGAACATGCTTTTTTATA
Source organism: Chrosomus eos (assembly GCA_036326025.1). NCBI lineage: Eukaryota > Metazoa > Chordata > Actinopteri > Cypriniformes > Leuciscidae > Chrosomus > Chrosomus eos. Next base: position 49,477,351 of record CM070822.1, read on the forward strand.
ACACTCTAATGCAGTGCTTTAAGTGGCCCAAAAGAGGTGCCGGTACTCACCTCTTTAATAATATATTAATATATATTTATATAATATACATTATTATTATTATTTCTGACTCCCTTCTCCCCTGAGGTAACAAGAACTATATTAAAGGGGTTTTATATACAGTAGTCAACAGACGACCACTGGGACAAATATTGAGCCCTGGCACTGTAGCCACATCAGCCCACATTACCCCCCACCCCCCACAGCCATGTGCATTTAAATGGTAGGCAGTTAGGGGGGTTCTGGGTTCTCCCCCGAGAAAATTTTGATTTCTCTGACCTACATATGTGCAATTTAAGACTTTTTAAGGCTCAAAAATGGATAATAAATAGCTTTAAAACCATGTCAGTGTGCATTAGATTATTTGTCAATACCTGCTCTCTCATCTTAATCTTTCTTTTTCTCTCAGTCTCCTTATCCTGCCGTATTTCTTCCCCTCCTATAAGCTGAACTTTGACTGATAGTATTTTCATTTTCGTCTGTGTGTTAGTGAAGAAAGTAAACATAGGCTCAACTGATGAGTTTTATTAATCATTTTCTTAGATAAGTTAATTACTCAAGGCTACCAGATCAGCATTGCCAATAGAAACCTTCTACAAGCTTTGGAATTTGAAAAGTAATTTTAAATAATACAAATTACAGGCTACGTTTAATGCAGTTGGTGGAGTTGGCAGACGTTCCCTTAGGCACGCGCTGTGGAAACGCGTCAAAGCATTTTCAGGTATAAATGCAGCATTATTGCACTTAGGTAATTTTGAACGAATATTTAATGTCGATAATGGTTACATAATGTTAAAACTAATTCTACTATTGATCTAAGACTGCCGACCCGTGTCGAACAGTGGCAAGGGAAAACAAATTTCCGGCGGAATATCGAACCTAAAACTAACTTTACCGCGCTCAACCACTGTGAGTGCATTTCACTCATTTGTAATAGCTCGCGTTCAGCGGGGAGGAATGTAATGTATATGGGTAATGTAGTCTCTGCTCTCGGTGGGACGAATTAGGAAGCGTGCATTGTGAAGGGCGCTCTGAAAAGCTTCAGCGCAGCCAAAGGTTTAAAACAGATGTGCAAATGAGCGTACCGGTACACTAAAAGCACGTTCTGGGCGCACGGAGAGGTGGCGGTACGCTCAAGAGCTATATTTGGAAGTGGCGGTACTGAGTACCGGCGCGTACCGGCCCACTTAAAGCACTGCTCTAATGCCTTTTCTAGCAATTTTACATCATCATTTTCATCTCTAATTAAAACAGTTACATCGTCTGCATAAGCAGAAAATTTAATAGGTTGCTGAAAAAAATTAACATTGACATTCAACCCTTTTAATTCTCTTCTCAGTCTGCACAACAGGGGCTCTATTGCCATACTATAAAGAAGACCAGACAGAGGACAACCTTGCCTAATTCCCCTCTGCACTTTTATCGGAAAACTGAGGCCTCCTGCCATTTTCACCATACACGTGGCTTCAGTATATAACATTTTTACTGTAGAAATAAAATTGTCCCCAAAACCAAAAGCTTTTAGCGTCTCAAACAAATAAATGTGTTCAACCCTATCAAAGGCCTTTTCCTGATCTAAGGATAAAAAACCAACATTAGTGCCATTTATGACGGCAAAATCTATAACGTCTCGCACTAAGTGTAAATTGTCAGAAATACATCTGTTTTTAATACAATATGACTGATCTTTGTGAACAATTCCATTCAGTACACCATTTAATCTATTTGCTAAACTTTAGAGAAAATTTTATAGTCCGAGCACAGAATTGCTACCGGCCTCCAGTTCTTCAACAGTATCAAATCTCCTTTTTTGGGGAGCAGCGTTAAAACTGCACGCTGACAGCTTGTAGGAAGGATTCCCTTACTTTGACAATTTTGCAATACTTCAAAAAAATCTTTCCCAATAATGTTCCAAAAAGTCTTATAGAAATCAGCAGGCAATCCATCCAGTCCTGGTACACGGCCTAAGGAGAGTCCCATGACAGCGATGGTAACTTCCTCAAATTTAAGTTCAGTTTCTAGAGAAAGTTTATCTCCTTGAGTTATAATAGGAAGATCTTGCAACGGTTCATTCCTACATTGTTCATCTGTGTTTTTAGCAGCATACAGTTCAGAATAAAAATCAGAGAGAGAGAGAGAGAGAGAGAGACTCACAGCACTTATGAGAGAGAGAGAGAGAGAGAGAGAGAGAGAGAGAGAGAGAGAGAGAGAGAGAGAGAGAGAGAGAGAGAGAGAGAGAGAGAGAGAGAGACACACACACTCACAGCACTTGATAGTGTCCGAGAGCCTCTTTGGGCAGACAGCGGTTCCAGCGGCAGTCCGGGATCTCGCCGTTGGGCGTCACGATGTTCAGCGTGTCGTTGATCAGGTTGTACTTTAGGATGCGGTCGTTGGCCGTGCTGGAGGTGAGCGACGGGGACGCATTCACCTGAGACACACACACTGCTTACTACAACTATTAACAGAAAATTACAGTCTCTGACATAAACTAGTTTTATTTCAGGTAGTTGACATGGCAACATTTCTAGTTTTGGTTTCAGTAATTTAAGTTTTATGTTCTTCACCTAAAATGTATATTAAGCTTTAAGTTGAACTACTAAAAGTATGATTAAAACTGAAATAAACAAAGATAAATAGAAATTACAAAACTGATTAAAACAACAAAGCACATACCAAAAGTTAATCAAACTTACACAAAAATTCAAAGGAAAGCTGAAAATATAGTCAAAGCAAGGAAAAGCATGAATAAACATTATAATAGTGTATGAATAAAACTACATGAACACTGAGACTTGCACCAACACCTGTTCCCTTTACAGGGAGCAGTCTCGGCCGTCTCACGGTCTAAGGTAGGGCTATCAGCTCTCTTGGCACATAAATCGGCTGGAGATGACGGCTGTGTTTCTAGCGCTCAAACACTTCCTCCCAGACCTGAGGCCATCATGTGCTTGTCCGAAACAGACAACATATCGGTGGTCTCTTACATCACCATCTGAGGGGTCTGCGGACACGCCCCTTATACAAGCTGGCTCACCAGATCCTCCTGTGGCCCAGGGGAAACTGCTTCCTCTAAGGGGAAGTTTATATCCCTGGGTATCAGAAGTCCTGTCGAGGCAGGGGCTGAGGCCGGGGGAATGGAGACTCCACTCCGAGGTGGTGGAGTATATATGGGAAGTTTATATCCCTGGGTATCAGAAGTCCTGTCGAGGCAGGGGCTGAGGCCGGGGGAATGGAGACTCCACTCCGAGGTGGTGGAGTATATATGGGAAGTTTACGGCCAAGCCGAAGAGGATCTGATTCCGTCTTTAGAGACAGCCGACTCTGCTCTGTGGTTCTCCTTCACGCATCCAGCTCATCTTGGACGTGGCGAGGCTACATCTGTAAGCGCTTCCCCCAATCGCTCTGCTCCCGGGAGATCTGGAGAGGGTTTCGGACGGGGCACGTCTGTTGCTTGTAGCCCCTTACTGGCTCGCCTGAGTATGGTTCTCGGATCTTGTGTCTCTCCTCGAGGACTCTAGTCAGGAGGGACCAGTTGTCCCAAGTGGGGGCACAATCTTATGGAAACTGTGGGTCTGGCCCCTGAGGGAGCTCAGCTCATGGATTCAGGTCTCTCAACTGAGGCTGTTGAGACCATACTTCAATCCAGAGCTCCCTCCACAAGGAATCTTTACGCCCATTGAGAGTAGAGAGTTTTCACTTTATGGTGCAGAGAGTGCCAGCAAGACCCTTGTAACTGCCCTGTTGGTACAGTTCTTGAATTTCTGCAAGAACATTTCTCTGCAGGAGTATCCCCCTCCACCTTAAAGGTTGTGCAGCTAAAGCTGCTTTCCTCACTCCTTTGGGTGATTTATCTTTGGGAAGAGATCTGTTGGTTATGCGTTTCCTTTGTGGCACTTTGAGACTGGGACCAGCACTAGAGCACCGGCATGGGATTTGGCTATTGTGTTGGAAGGCCTTACGGTGTATTGAAGAGGTTCCAGAAAAGGTCCTCACTTTAAAGACTATCTTCCTTCTTGCTATCTCGTCTCTTAGAATAACTGGAGACTTACAGGCCCTATCGGTAGCTCTGTCCTGCCTGTAGTTCACTACAGGAATGGTTAAAGCTTTTCTTCACCCTAGGCAGGATTATGTTTCTAAGGTCCCCACCACCTATTGCCCTGCAGGCCTTTTGCCCTCCACCTTTCTTAACCCCAGACCAGGAGAAACTTAATCTGCTGTGTCCTGTTATGGCCCTAGATGCTTAAGTCCACAGCGCTGCTATGTGGCGTAGTCCGATCGATTATCCTTCTGTTTCGGGTCATCCAGGAAGGGGTGCCCAGCATCGAAGCTGAGGATGAGTAAGTGGGTAGTCTAGGCTATCTCACTTGTATACGAGTCGGCCGGTCAGCCTTCACCTTTGGCTATGTGGGCTCACTCCACTAGGAGTTTGGCCGCTTCTAAAGATTTGCTCTCGAGAGCTTCCCTTCATGACATCTGTGATGCGGCAGACTGGTCCGCACTGCTCACCTTTGTCAGGGTCTATAGCCTGGACATGGGCTCCACTCCAGGTTCCAGAGTGCTTTTGCCCTAGTGTGCTCTCACGGTTCACACATACAGGCACTTGCTAGCACGTACGGGGTTCCCACAGCGTCTCATCCCTCTTCAGGGAACCAGGGTTACATGCGTAACCTGAGACGTTTTCATTCATTGAAATAACACTGAAAATAAATATAAATATTACACAAAATACCTGAAGTCAATTAAAAATCAGAAATGTTGCCTTGCCAACTAATTGAAATAAAATAAGTTTAAGTTAAACTACCAAAAAGAATTAAAGCAAAATATAAATAAACAAAACCACACAAGTAAACTTGAAAATAGAAATATAAAAACACGTATAAAAATGTTGAAATCGATGATGATATCTGACCTCGATCAGCCACGGCTTGAGCCGGTCGTCGATGATGATGTCATAACCGTAACACTCGAAGCAGTGCTTGTCGTTATTCATGACGGGCTGCAGCCGAGAACAGACACACATTATTATTATTATTATTATTGTTGTGAATGACTCATCTTAGTCTTCCAGCTCAACACTTGTGTATGAGAACGACCCAGTCAGTGCGGCCTGACAGATGCGGTGATCTGTGGATGTTTCTGCAGAAGCATTAGCATATGCTAGCTCGACTTACAGCCACGGCTTTGAGCGACTGGACGATGATCCAGTGGATCTGGTCAAACAGGTGGTTGGTGACGTCCCGTCCTCGAGTGCTCTCCAGATAGAGGCGCAGGTTACCCACCGTCCACTTCCCGCCGTGGACGTGATTGTAGTCGTCCTGCAGTCAAACACAAGTTGTAGAAACATCTCAAGGATGATCAGATGAAACGATGCACCTGAGCTCAAGTTAGAGTGTCATGGCAAAGGCTATGAATACTCATGTACATGTGATTTTTTCATTTTCTATTTTTAATACATTTGCAAAGAAACAAACATACTTCAAGTTGTCATTATGGGGTATTGTTTGTACAATTTTGGAGAATTTTTTTTTTTAATCCATTTTGGAATGAGGCTGTAACATAACAAAATGTGGAAAAAGTGAAGCGCCGTGAATACTTTCTGGATGCACTGTAAATATTACTATTGTAATCGTACGCTTTTTATGTGAAACAACATTATTATAATTATCATAAAACAGGGCCGTAACCACCATAGCAGGGGCGTAGTACCTGGCAATACCAGTTTATTCTGACCTTTGTCTAATTTACAGGTTTTATTTTTTCTTATTTCTTATGTTTAACTGGCTAAGAAATCAAATACTGCTGAGCAGTAACCAATATTTTTCTATTTTCTATTTTTCTATTTCTATTTTTCTATTTTATAATATTTTGTCCTAATGAAACGTTTATGATTGTTTTATGTACTACTAGCATTTGTTGTCCTACAGATCCTGGTGTCTGAAGCATTTGTGAAATTAAGCCAATCTTACTGGCCGACAGCAGTCCAATGAAATCAATGGGGCGCCTGTATGAAAAAATATGAAAAAATAAACTGTTAAAATGTCTTCTTTTTTATATGTCCACTTACAATCGGAGACACTTACAGGAGACTTTATTTAGTAAAATAAAGAAAATAAACAGTCTCCGTAAACTTTTTTTCTGGAGCACGTCTCTAAACTTAAAACTCAGCGAATACTAGTCACTCAGGCATGAGCAATATATCTTTATAAACATCTAAGTGTCAACTATTAAAGTGTAAATTGCAGGTTAACCACTACAATCAATTAATGTGTAAATTAAAGTGCTCAATATGTATATATTTAAAAAATTCTGTCTTAAAATGCGTTAAAATAACATTTATTGGGGTTTCTTCAAAGGTAGCGTGTTTTTTACCGTAACTGGGTGATGATGTCATAACAGGGAGCGCGGGCAGTAATGCACTCACTCTGTGTGTGCGGGTTGAGGGAGAATAAAACGATTCGCGGGACTCCAGCAAACTAGAAATATCTATGAATAAAACATAAAAACTAATAGATTTCTATTCATCTGTTGCAGAAAAGCAAGAACAACTAAAACAAAATAGAAACGGTTTACAGGCAGAGTTTCTATTTCTAACATGTCTGCAGCGATGTAGCCAATCACAGACATGCGTGTTGATTTCTTGAACGCAATAATGGCCAATCAGAAGCATTTACGATAGACTCCCCTCACCGCTCAAAACTGACTTTTTGTTCAGTGCTGAATTCTGTACGCTGGCAAATCCTCTAATTATAACAACACAGTGTATTCATTGATAAAGCTTCATTGATAATAACAGAGATGTGCGAGATCTCTGTGAACTGATGTCAGCTTTAGGAATTATTATGGGATCGCACTTTGCGTGCAGTCATGCCAAACCATGCACGCAGTAGCCCGCTTGCTTTATGTTATAACAGTGGTTTGTGTGTTAATGCTTTATTACAAACAATCGATCAGGAGCACATGCTGATGTGTATGGTGGCGACACGTAGGCTAACTTGAAAGTATTTGGAGGTACAGAAACAAAGTATTTTTACGAGCGGGAGCGGGACAAAACATACATGTTGCGGTCGGGAGAAAGTAATATAAGAAAGTAGTTGAGCACGTCAGTTATAACTACCCACGTATAAAAAATAGTCGGGTTTAAACCGGGCTCGGGCTCATAATTACAGTTAATGTGCCGGGCAGGGCCGGACTGGGCTCGGACACAGCGGGCTCGGGATTGATTTTTTTTGGGCCGATCTAAGCTCTACCTCGGGTAAGTTATGCTGACACTTACAGGCACGAATCAGCCGTTTGTCCTTGGGGAACTTGTGGAGCCTCTCCCCCGTTTTTGATGTATTCGTACATCCCGCACAAGCACAATAGTTAACCATTTTTGCTAGCTAGGTCTTCAATATAATCTGACTCCAGCTTGGAGCATAGACAGTACAAGCTTGGAGTACCTCTTATGACGTCACGCCCAGCTAGTGGAAGGGAGCGGGCGTGCTTAAAAGCACTGTAAAACGTACAAACTTTTCATTATATTCGGCATTTTGGTATAAAAACATAAAAAACAATGGTAGGCGGTTCTTATCTTTATGTTTAGTAAGCACATTGCATTATCTTCGTGAAAAATTGTACCTGCAATTTACACTTTAAATTATCTAATTCAAAATGAAAACAAATATTCTCTGTTTATGTAATCTGTATGAAGAGAGAGATGTCAGTCGTTCTCATGGCACCTCATTATCTGCTATTGTGAACGTCTACAGAGAGCACGCGCTATTGAGACGCAAATGATCTGAGGCCATCCATGCAAACCTGTGAATGCCCACATCAACTCGCTAAAACTCATCAAGTTTAATCAGATGCATGTACTTTACGTCGTCCTGCTACGCTGTGAGGAATATAATAATAGCGTAATATAATCCTGGAAAAATGTACCTCAGAAGTGCTGGTTTCAGTTTCATTTGGAGGAGCAACGGATCCAGCTGAGGATTGTGAATAGTAAGTGCTTTGTTCTAATCACAATATAGTGTATGTAAACCACAAAAAGACTTCATTAAATATGAATCGCGTGTCTATGTGTGAATGAACGGCACAGATGCGCACTGTTGTTTACTACAGGCACTTAGAACATACTATTTTTACATGAACATGAACACATCTACTAGTTTAGCTTTTCCCAAACTATATTGCTATACTGAGATGAGTAAAAATCGACTGAATGAATGAGGCATTTATATAGCGCTTTCATATGTACTACTGTACACCCAAAAAACTAGTTTTTATTTAGTCTGTGAAAAAAATGTCGTTTTAAAATGTCTGTTGTGGAAAAAAATTTAATAGTCATTTATTCCTAATCTATTCAATGTGTAAAAGTATATGTGTGTATGTGCTTGTGCGTGACGTTTCAGGAATATATGGGACAGGACATCTCGACCTTAGGAATGGTCAGATTTGGCTGGTTTATTCCAGTACCAGTTTGTGTTATTAAGTAGAAACTGAACAGAAGTGGGGGCCTTATCTGGGTGGAAAAGTACAGCGGGTGAGAAGGAACCTTGAAAAGAGTATAAAAGCTGTCTCATGTCTTCCTGGTGCGCGCCACTCACTTCACAGAATGTAACGGCTGTGATGGCGACTGGGCCTTCTTGCAAGAATAAACATTTCTCTTTTTATTAATTTGACTCTGAGTGTCTCTTACGCAGTGATGGTGTTTAACAGAAGTTTTTGCCACAACAATTGGTGTCAGAGAAGTGGGATTCCTTGGCAGTGCCTCCTGGACCTGAGAGCGGACGGTGTTTGGCCACCTGGACTGAGCAGTTCCAGCTCTACCTCGTAAGTTTCAGAGAGAGGGGCCGACCGCTATCAGGGCCAGGAGAAGCTCCACTGGAATCAGATGAAAACGAACCCGTGGCAACTCAAGACATCTCTGGTAAGAGACGGCTAAAATATTTTCTTTTGGTCTAAAATATTTTTAAATTTGTGGGTAAAACCATAGTGGCTGTGTCTGTTAGCTTCTGTGGTGTAAGTCAAGAAAACTGATGCAATAGGGCTAACTGTGCGAGGAGGCGTTCTGCAAAACCAGTCAGGGACGGTTTTGTAGACGAGGGATCTTCGTGCAGCAGTTTATTGGGGGTCAATTGAGACTTACTTACGAACGGGTCGTAGTTAATACAGTAGGGCTAACTGCGTGGGGAGGCGTTCTGCAGAACCAGTCAGGGACGGTTTTGTAGACGAAGGATCTTCACGTAGCAGTCTACTGAGCGTTAATCGATCTGCAAAAGCACTGGGTGCGCCCTTTCTGGTCTTGGGTTAAGTGATCAGATCTGGTGGAGACGTCCATCAGATTATTAGACGCGTCGAACAGAAAATCCACGGAAGTGACAGAAGCAGCCAATATGGGTAAATCTCAGAGCAAGTTTGCAAAATTTGATACACCGGTTTTCTGTAAAAATTAGGACAAGTATGGGGGAAAATATATGTTAGATATTGGAAAAAAAAACTGATAAAATCTGTAAAAAAATCTGTAAAATCTGAAAAAAAAAACTATTGATAAAATACCGTGATTTCCCCAGGGAGGGAGCACTGAAAACAACTAGACTAAGAGTGTGCGAGAATCAGTTGAACAGGGCAACGGGACATAAGGTTGGTGTGTGAGATATGTTTGTGTGGGGATTGTGCAAACAATCATGTACTGGTTAGATAATGAAGGAACTGGCATGTTTGAGAAAAGAAAGGAGAGGATACAGAAAGAAATGGCATGTAGGGGAAGATTGAGAAGAAATATAGTAGAAAACTATATGTGATGAAAATAAAATGTCTGACAGAATTTATGGAAGTCAAATTAACTGTTTAATTGGTATGAAAATACAGTTTTAGAATAAAATAAGGCATTGTATGATTGACAGGAATTAACATGACATGAATGTTTTAAGCAGTATGGGGAACAATTCAATATTTTTTTTATGGTAAAATAAAGATTGAAATTAGGTTTAGTTTTAGTTTGACAAACATTGTTTTTGAACCTAAGGGGTCTATAATGGGGTAGCATATCCTGGTGTTTATGATTGCAAACAATGTCTGTATTTAATATCTGAGGAGTGACTGAGGGTTCGATCAAGGTCGAGAGTACAGGACCAGTCTTCTTATTCAGCCCGGCTTTTTGGATGTTAGATATGCACTTGTTCTGTAATCAGTGTTGATGATAATAGCAAATTAGTAAAATGTAAAGACAGCTTAGTCCAAAGATTCCGGAAATCAATAATGTATGTTGTGCCAGTAATAATGATGATTCGGCTATTGTTGTATCTGCCATTGGTGGACTGTAAAAGAATATGGAGCACTGCTTATCAGTGGCTCTGTTTGCATTCCTCAATGGAACACACTGCTTCAAGGGTGTGCAGTAAGTTAGAGCAGATGGAGAGTGTTTAAATTGTGGTCAGCAGGACCATTTAACATGTAAATGCCCACTAAGAAAGTGTTTGAAAATGTGATAGTGACACATTTCTGGTAATAATGTGGGTTTGAAAGTAGATCAGTGTTTAAGGGAAGACGATATTAACATTTTCGTCTGAGAAAGAATAAGAGATAAAAAAAACAAGGTCGAAAGATTGAAGTCTTAAAGTGAATCCTTTTGAAGAAAAGATCTATAATAGTAATTATTATAAGTGAATTGATGAATACAGTTGGATGTGAGTTGCAGAAAGGAAAAAGTAACTAAAAGGATGATTGTGTTTTAATTAAACATTTTAAAAAGGGTTTAGATTATATAGAACTAGAATAATTAATTAAGATCAAATAAGCAGAGGCAGTAGGCTACTGAATTAACAGTTCCTAAAATGTAAAATGTAAAAGGCATCTGATTAAACAAACAGCTTGAAAAGTATGGGCAAAAGACAACTATAAAATGATGTTTATTTGGAAACAAATGTCATTTCTGGCAAAGATGCCTTAAGCTGGGATAGTTAAAAGATTATAGATAAAAGTTTGATGATTAGAAATATTTGAGAGAACAGTTTACCTGTCCTGAATGTCTCAGAGTCTCTCTCAGTCAAATGTCAGCTAACAGGCTGTTATCTGAGTCTGTGTCATAAGTAATAATAAGCTATTTATAGTAAAAGCACAGTGTTTCAGTTGAAAAATCAGACACAGAGATGTAAAAGAAACCATTGCCATTAAGAGGGCAATTTGTATTGGTGAATGTTTTAAATGTAAAACTGAACGACTTTAAAGAAGTCTTTAAAATAATAATGCAGACCTTAAATGATAGAAATAACATTTTTGATTATTTTATTTTAGGACCAGTAACTTCTTTGTCTTATCTTAAGTCTCCACCATTGAAACAGGCCCGATGGCTACGGCTACAGATGTACAGTAACAGTACACTGAATGTATGGTTGTGAACTAAATTCACTGAGGATAATCTAAGTAGCTAGGTTGATGATTTTAAGGTGGTTAATGGATTTTAGTGATTAAATACTGCTGTTATTAACCTGTCTCCCTGTGTAAACACTATTAGGCAATCAGAATGGCTCTGGTGACTCTTGAACGTACCTTTCCTAAAGCTCCAGAAAGCAGCTGAGTTCTGTTAAAGGAAACTGATTGTGTGATGGGAAAGAGCGGTACCAGTGTGTACGATGGCTACTCAATGACGGGATGATTCTCCTGGCCAGGGGACAGCCTAACGCAGGGGGTCACGGACATTGGGCACCTCAGGATGGGGGTGTGTTACAATGCGAGAAAGGTATGAGAGTTGAGCGCTGACTACTGGAGGCCACTGGGGTCAGCAGAGCATTGAGAGGTGAGATGCGCTGTGACGAGTTGCGGCAGTCTGACCCAAGAGAATGTGAGTTCCTCTATACCACTTGCCAGAAGAAACCGCATAATCGTACGCTTGTTTTTCATTGTGACAAGTGTCTGCAATTAAGCCAGGGGGACAACACCCAGAAGAGAAAATTATAGATAAAGAGCTATGGGGGAGTTCAAGAGCCACCTGAAACATGAGGGGATTGCCATTATTTGTGATGGGAGACAGGAACAAAACTTTTTATGTGTTGGCTGCCTCATGGGCAAGAATAAGAAAATTTATAGAAGTGTTGATTTTGAACTAATATGTTTTAACTCCTGGAGGTCGTTTGACATGGTGGGTGCCTAAAGATGAAGACAGTTTTTGATTTGAGAAAAGTCTGGATAACAAAATTTAATGGTAAAAGGATAGTGATTAATTTAATGTACTTATTATTTGTTAATAAGAGAGAGAGACTGTTTGAGTGGAGGAAGGGATGGTAAACTGTGTCTGTCTTTCTGTTGTCGGCCTGCTAGAGCAAGCTGAAGCAAAATAATGATAAGGAACCAAAACAACCCAGCTGACTTGTCTAAAAATCTAATGAATAATGAACAGAAATGCTTTGCAACTGGTTAAGAGACCATGTAAAATTAGGTAAAAGCTACAGAAAATGTGAAGTTTAAAATCTTACTCAAAATTTAAATCTTTTTAGCAATAATATAAAGAAAGGCGAACATTGAGAATGAGTAGTTAAGATATGGGTGTCTAGTATGAGTGTGTGTGTGATGGTGACAGCACTTTAGGTCTTGTATGTACTAGTTTGGGGTACTAATATTCCACCTGAAGAGGGAGTATATTGTTTCACCATTACAGATGGGTTAAGGACATTGACAAATTTTACAGAAAGCGATAATTGTGAGTGGATCTGATGAAAAGATAATACAGAACATAGGACGAGCTTTAAATTGATTGGTCATCAAGCTCTGTCTGGTATTAATTACTTTAGTCTTTTATGATGTTGATTTGAATTACGTTCTGGATCAGTTTAAGTATTTGTGTAAATTGGAATTGTGGAGTTGTAGATCACAATCTGGCATGGGCTGAGATAAATGAAAATGTTATAGATTTGATGGCAACAACAAAGTGACATATTGGCTAAGTCAAACATGAAATTATCAAGAGAGCCCTAAAAATGTAGGATTATTGTGGGCAGAAGGATGAGTTATTTGACTGACAAGTGACCAAGTCTGTACAGCACGACCTGACTTGATAGAAACAATTGATGACTTTGAAAATGTTTGTAGATGACTGAATTAAGAGACCAAACAACAGGCCTGAAAAGCAGTATACGCTGTGAGACCAAGGGCCTTTGCCCTTCAAATACTTCGTTGAGCAGATGAGATTGTGGCTTTAAGTGAAGAATGTAATATTTTTGTTTCAGAGACAGCGAAATTTGTCTGAAGGACAACGTTTGGGTTAGTGTTGATGCAAACTTTATCAAAACACTATGTTAAATGTTATGTTAAATTGATGCACGAGTTGAGTCGTGCATCAAAAAGGGGGGACAAAATATGGTTTTATAAAGGGACAATATATGTGGGGAGGACACTGGGTTTAATTGGGTAAAGGCCGTCCCAAACAAAATTTGCTTTCTGTAAATGTATTTGCAGGACTGTTTCAACAGGAAACGCCAGGGTATCGAAGGCCCCGGGAGAACAGTAGACAAAAGAAACTACGTGTAGTTTTACTATCTGAAAATAACCTCGACATTTTGTTTTCTTTCCAGAGAATGGAGCGGAGCATAACTTAAAATTTTCCTTTCACAGAATGTCAGATTGGATTGCAGCTAACAGAATGATTCTGTTCCAAAATGTATAAATATTGTGTTGTTGCCATGAGCAAAGCGGGTTGAATGTTAATGTAATAGTTGAATGAGTTTCAGGTTGTTGGAGTGGCCAGATGTTGAGAATAAATTTGGAACTAATAATGTATATAATCAGTAAACAAATGGTGAAAATTCCACAGGTCACACCAGAAGGACGACCAGCAGCACTAACAAAACACTTAAGATCTCCATTCACAGGTGACAGAGGCTATGGTCCACTCCACAAACAAGGTTGCAAGGATGGAGATTGCAACACCACCGTCCAAACATCTCACCTTAAACAACGCCAACGAGATTTGATTGGTCACTGATTAATTAGAAAGTATTTTAGGAAAATGAATGGATTGTTTGATTACTCTTTGGGGTTTCGGGGGTAGGATTGTCAATATTGTGTGTTTCCAGCTCAGTTAAATTGGTAAAATGACAGTTTTATCCAAATGATGATGACAATGACAAGAAATGTGATGAAGATGATTCTAGTAGTGGAAGCTACAGTGACATGTGTTAGACATTTGGTGTTTGTTTTTCTTTTCTTTTTCTTCTTCCTATGAATGTTTTTGTTATGAACAGATGGTTAAAAGCTGTGCTTATCCGCTATGTGATAAGGTACAAGGAGAGGGTTTTGAAATGAAGGGTTTTATTATACTTTTCTTATACTTTATATTTTGATGTAACCACTGTGGATTGATGATTTGTTGTTTTTCTAACTAGTCTGTACACTATTTCTTATTTAACTAAGGTGACTGAGGGTCAAGCTATGCTTGGGGTACAACAACAGTGATTGTTTATCTAGCCCGGCTTTAGTTGAATTCTTTATCTGCTTGCTAATACTTAAGGGACTATCCTTACAAAAACAGCCTAAGCTTTTTCTTTTCAAAATGTTATTTTCACAAATGTTTAAGAAGAGTGATCAGTTATGTGAAAACAGAGATGAAGAGTAGTGTGATGATATGACTTAAAATTTGTCTTTTTGTTTATTATTGTGATTATGGGTAATCAGAATGATAAAAAGTGGGGATTGTTGTGGAAAAAAATTTAATAGTCATTTATTCCTAATCTATTCAATGTGTAAAAGTATATGTGTGTATGTGCTTGTGCGTGACGTTTCAGGAATATATGGGACAGGACATCTCGACCTTAGGAATGGTCAGATTTGGCTGGTTTATTCCAGTACCAGTTTGTGTTATTAAGTAGAAACTGAACAGAAGTGGGGGCCTTATCTGGGTGGAAAAGTACAGCGGGTGAGAAGGAACCTTGAAAAGAGTATAAAAGCTGTCTCATGTCTTCCTGGTGCGCGCCACTCACTTCACAGAATGTAACGGCTGTGATGGCGACTGGGCCTTCTTGCAAGAATAAACATTTCTCTTTTTATTAATTTGACTCTGAGTGTCTCTTACGCAGTGATGGTGTTTAACAGAAGTTTTTGCCACAACATGTCGTAATTAACACTGCTGACTGCTGAGGGGGCCGCTGTGCTTTGGTGAAACTGCGTTTGTACATGTATTTGTTTAAAGGGTAACTAAACCCCTGGTCAGAGCCTGACTCCACCCACTGGCAATATTTGAATAATGCTGTAAAAGTGGAGGGGGCGTGCACCTGAGACGCGAGGGTGTGGTTAGCTGGTACCCTCTGACGTCACACGCCACCACAACTTCCAATAGGAAAATTCAACTGCAGTAGCCAACGTTCAACCTGAAGAGGGCAGCACTCAGACGTTTCTACACCATATACTGAATGCTTTACCAGACTCTTATCTTACATGCACATACACACAAAGCAGCTTCCTGAAGTCAACAAAGCTGATGCCATGTAATGCAGGCACTGGTGCTCCATATGACATAATTGGACTGTCGTCTGCTAATATAATTTGCCTTGATTTCATACACGCTTCAGACACCGGGCTCTGCGAGACGTCAGCAACTTATGAAGGAACCAGCAGCGGATTGAAAAATGGAGAAAAGATTGTGCAGCATTCAGACTGCTGTGAGTACACAGACTCTAGCTGTGGGTGTGAGTGACTTACGCCGTGTTTCTGGATGGCCACGTTGGTGAGGTGCACGAACATGTTGTCCAGCTCACTGGTGCTGGGCGTGTATTTGACCGTGCAGAAGCGGCAGAAGCCCAGTTTGTACCTGAAACACAGAGCGTTTAGAGCGGGTCGAGTGATGCAGTGGCGAGCGGCGGTCACATACTCACATGTAGCACTTCAGCGGCCTGTAGCTGGTCACCAGCACATACAGACGCAGGTCGAACTTCTTCCCGCCGATCAGCAGAGGGTTGTCGATGTACAGAGAGATGACGTAGGCCTCCTTCCCGCTGTTCGCCGCCACAAACCTGTCAAACGCCAAAACAACAAAAACAAAAGTCTCATCATTAAAAGCCATGTCCCAATTCCACAATTATAACGATGTTCTCATTTTACTTTTGTCGCCTGTATGACAGACTTGCATGTTACACTTTACTGTTTTTCCTTTTTATCATATTTCAGGCAATTCAAAACCATCATGGAAAACAGTGCGTATCTTAAGGGTCTCAGCTGAAGGAAGTAATCCATTATTTATCGGCTTTAAAATATCGTCCAAATTTTCTTATCAGGTCGATAACGTTACAATAACATTACTAATGAACATATATTGGCCGACACCGATATGGGGGCCGATATATCGTGCATCCTATTAATTATATATTTTAACGGAGCCCCTAAAGAGACATGAGGGAAGGAAAAAATTTGAGATGGGAGTTTTTTAAATGATGTCAATACTTTTTGTGTTCTCTCTGTAAGGTTTTATATTCCCCAGAGAAACTTTGCAACCAATCACAAAGAAAACAAACGTTTTGCGAGAGAACGTAAAAGCAATATTGAAATATATCTTTTTCTCCGTAAAAGCAATATATTGTTCTCCCAATTGCTATATTATTTACATCACCATGTTCATTACTGTATGTAATGTATGTAACAGGCTCTGCACATTTTAGCATCATTATATAATTATAATATTTCATCGCTGGTTTCACTGAAGAGGATTGTTAAGGCAGCCCTCGCTACGGGCCGATCTTACGTGGACGTGCGGCTGTCGCGGGACCACTTCTTGATCTGAGAGAGCTTGTTGATGAGGAAGATGCCTTTTCCCTGCGCCTTCCCGCACGGCTTCATGATCCACGTGCTGGACGGGCTCTTCCGGAACTCCTCCACGAACAGATTGTAGTCGGCCGGCAGCATGAACGTCACCGGCACGAAATCTATGGTCAGAGTCAGAGAGTGAGCGACGGCACAGACGAGAGAGACGGAGGAAAGCAGAAGCTGGTCTTACCCAGGTAGAGGTATTTCCCGCTCCGTCCTTCTCGGCCAAGGGACTGGCCTCCTTCTCCAGGTCTTTGCGGTAGCGCTTGATGTTCTTGATCATCAGGTCCTTCCTGGTCAGCTCGTAGTGGTTGGGAAGTGGTTGACCATCTGGTCGTCAGTCAGCCGGTAGCCGGTGTCCACGCTGAACACGCTGCGGATGGTCTGGATGCTCATCCTGCCAAAGAGATCACATCACTGCAAACATGAGAGTGTTGTGTGTGGTGTGTGTGTGTGTGTGTGTGTGTGTTGTGGGTGTGGTGTGTGTGTGTGTGTGTGTGTGTCGCTGTAAGTGTAAATGAAGCATGTTCACCAGTGCAGGAATGACTTGTGGCTTGTGACAAAGGCTTGTGGGTAATTTCAGCCTAAACCAATACAATGTTTGTAACACTTTAGTATGGGGAACACATATTCAGTAATAAAGTATTGACCTCAGTAAACTCATAATTTCCTGCTTATTAATAATTAGTAAGGTAGCACTGCACTCAAGGTCATGACTGAACTGGAAGTGATGTCCACACGCCTTTGATTATTTGGTCAGACTGACATTATACACAGATTCAGAATGGCGGAACTAGACTAGATACTAGTGTGTGCTCGGGTGATTCTCACAAAACCATTAAAACACCACAGCACTAATGATTTTAAATATAAAACATGTTATTTAGTAAATAATAAAAACATCACAATAAAGACAATTCTGTTCTCTACCTTGCACAAAGTGTAATTTCAGCATGTTTTCTCATAGGTATTACATTGTATGTTAATCTAATTAACTGTTATTTTGTGAATTCTCAAGTCATTTTAATTTATTTGTTTACCTCTGAAAATCCACTTTCATTGAAATCTAGTGGCTTCTTTTTTTCTTGATTTTGCAAAAAAAAATCAAATGAATGCAGCTGGAATTAATGTAATAAAGATGTTTTTTGACAAAGATTTGAAATAGTTTGTGGTCTATAACCTGCATCAGAATGAGGTTTGCAAAGGTGCGCTCGAAGGCACGGTTTGAAGACACAGTCAGTGACGTCACGATATGCACATTTGTTTAAATTCATACCTACGTAATCACCATGACCAACATTTTACTTTTTTTTTTTCACTGTTACTGCAAACCAAAATATTTTTAAGGATGGCCTCATTTGAACTTGAATCCATGATTGTGAAAATATTATTATAAAAACTCTACATTAAATTAAATGTTATGTTTTTAACAAAAGCATAGTATACTTATTATCATTACCGAAATAATCAACCTCATATCCGTAACTTGTGTTTTATCATTACCACAACAGATGTTCATTAAATGTTAATGTAATTAATAGAAAAATCTTAGTTTGGTTTTAAATGCATATAGAATCTACACATTATGTTATTTCAGGTTTGTCACATCATTTTGAAAATATATTTTCAATGAAATATATAAAAATTGTAGATTGTAGGTGTTTGGTGGTGCGGGAAATGAGAGAAATCACACCAAAAAAAACTTTATTTAAAAATAAATATTATTTCAGTTTTAAGTAACTGTGTATGACTGTTTATAACCCATTTTTAAAAATGTGAAAATGTTTGCTATTCTAACAGTGTTGATGTTTGTGCGTTTATGAGATTTTTTAGGACTAGTTTTGGAAATTGTTCAAAAAGGTCTTAAATTGTAAGTAAATGTTTTTAAAGTAATGTTTACAACTTCTCCAGACTTGGTTTCTAATGTCTGAAGAAAAGAAACACATGTGACATTTTTAAAAGCAAGCTTATGTGAGAATCACCCAGTCAGTCAGTAGCACACACTAGTATTTGACTCAGGACACAGTCCTACGACCACAATCCACCGTGAACAGTTCAGGCAGTTCATCTGAACAACATGTAGTGTGTGTGTGTGAAACTGGGGTTCAGCCCTAGTCCTGATCTGATCATCGAGTGCTTCATCAGTGTGTAGTTCAGCAGCGTTCAGGTTTGCAGTGTCAGTGTGAACGGAGGAAATGAAACGAGCTCTTGCCAGTAGAAGTTCCAGTCGTCGCTGTCCGTCACCTGGATCCATCCTCTCTTCTCAAAGTTATTGATCAGCACCGACTTCTCGATGTCCGTCACCCACTTCACCTTCCCAGCCATCACACACACACACACACACACACACACACACCACGACAGCTCTAAACACTCATGGAGAGAGGAGCAGCTCAATCACTGTGACATTATTAATGGTGTTCGGCTGATTATAATAAAACGCAAAGAACGTATATTTACAAATAAAACACAAGTAACAATACTTTGGTAACACTTTACTATAAGATCCCATTAGAAAACATAACTTTTAATAAGTTAAAAACACAACTGTTAGGTTTAAATCACCTCAGATCCATTAAATAATGTTTACAGAAGCAACTGTTGATTTAATAATAATGTATTAGTAAATGTTAAAAATAACATGAGCTCAGATTAATAAAAGCTGTAGAAGAACTGTTCATTGTTAGTTCATGTTGAGTAATGTTGTTCACTAATGAAACCTTATTGTAAAGTCTTACCAATATTACAAATACGCTAAGTTATTATTTCTATTATTGCACTTAGTTTAGCATTATAACACACAATCATTCATGTGTCACATCATCATTCAGTAATGTATTGATAATCTAGCAGATGTTCATGTGCGTTGAAGATTTCTGAGTCAAAGTGCTAAAACAGATTCTTAAACACGGATGATATAAACTACAGGCGCTGCTCGTGCGTTTCATTATACACTGACAGACTACAGATCATATAATCAATAAAACACGAAGGACTGAACTCACAATCACAGCTGTCAACCCGCGCAGCGATCAGTTCTGCTGAATGTTGCTGGAGAAATGAGCTTTTCTTCATTAGATGAGCATCACTACAGCAGCAGCGGCCCATAGCAACGGCTCTGCACTTCCGCTGGAGAACATCATTTCCGCTACGACGCGCCTGACACGCACGTCAGTTTATGCAAAGAACGTATATTTACAATTTTTAAAATTTGCTTCTATACTCTTTGGTTTATGTGAGTTACAAATCACTAACCCTAACATTTGCACACGTTAAGAAAAGAAGAAAATCATTTGGTATAAATGTATTTACATATGTTTAGGCTTTTACTGATCGCTGAAAGGAAACGCAGTGTTTGTTTAAATAATAGTTCTTGTTTAAATAATAATTCTGTTAATTAACCGTTTCTCAAAATGCATTTATGAAATGAAAGAGCAAATATATTACAACCCAGCAGAGTAATAATTAATCAATAAGAAATCAGAAATAAATATGTATGCCACTACTACTACTACTACTACTAACTAATAATAATAATAATAATAATATATAATAATAATAAATAAAATATTAATAATAATGGTTGTAATAAAAATATCAAAAGTAGCCTAAACAAGAAATTGGTAAATCTTGAATATAAGCACAATAAGACATTTATTCACAATAATGTTTTCCTCACTTTTGTATTTTCAGATACAGAGATCGTAAAACAATACTGTTGAAATTACACCTTAAAAATTAAAGGTTGAAGAAATGTGAAACTGTGAAAGAAAAGTAACAGATTTATAAGATAAAACTCTTTTAATTAAATTAAATTTGTATAGCACACTGTGAACTGATGAGAATCTGATGGAGAGAAAAAACAAGCCTTTGTTCTTTTTTAATACATTCAGCACTTAAAGGTGCAGTGTGTGATTTTTAGCGACATCTAGCGAGGGAGAAGAACCACATGAAACTATCCAACAACTATTTTTTCTAACAGGGTATTAAAAGTTTAGCTGGCTAATATGAGCTGTTATGCTGTAGGGCTGTGGCTGAGCTGGTCAATTGACTCTGAAGAAGACGCATGTGCGTCGAAACGTTGGTCATTTTATATTAATAAATTTATCAAAACGTCCTGTGCTCCGGTCCTGCTCCTTGGTCCTATAGACCTTGGGCCCTTTTTCTCAGATTGTTGTGTCCTGTTCCGAGAGCACTGGCTTGGCTGAGGCGCAAGTGATTCCTTTCTACTAATAAAGTATTCTCATGAGTGTATAATATGCCATTGAAAATACATACGGGTAAGGGGTTCCTATGTCGGTCGCCATGTTGCCCCTCCATCTTGAAAGTACTTTAGCCAAAGAGGGACATACCTGTTAATTCAAGCTTTGCCTTTCGCGTATCACTTGAAGGAACACTCATGGACGAGGTCGAACCGGAAGCCATATTAATCTTGGACTACATTGGCCACCGTAGGAGTTAAAACGAAATCGGAATTGAGAGGAACCGAATCTAATATTCACTGGATGGTCATATACCTTTTCACCGCTACATGGGGGTAAAATTCACACAGTGTAGCTTTAAGTTACATGAAACAATCCAACCACATATTTACACCACTGACAAGGGAAAAGTCACTACTCACGGTGTCTATGGTTAGCTTCTAGCTTTCTGCGGCTTCTCTTTCAAGGTAGTGACGAAACGCGCTCTGTAACGCTGTTTGTTCGCTGTCGGCTACGGTAGAAACATGACGTCATAATATGTCGACCTTCATAGAAGGGGGTGGCCACGGTTATGTAGATATAAATATCTCATTCTAAGGTAATAAAAACATTACGGTTTATTAAGTAAGTTATTCATACACCACTGAACACATAGTTATGGATGTCATATTGCATTTCTGTTAATAGATACTCAAAATCTTTACACATTGCACCTTTAACTAATACAAGCAAGCATGTATTTCTACTGAACTAATGCAAACAGCAATGTGGAGCACTCGGTTTGCTCCCCAGGTAGCAAACAGACTTGCCCAGTCTGTTGTTGTGTTGGGCCAACGTTGGTCTGACGTTGCCAACGTAATTGTCCGTTGGGCCAACGTTGGGCCAGACCTGTCATTGGCACCCAGACTCGCAACCTTAAAACCACTGAAACACGTTGGGCCAACGTTGGGCCAACCATGTCATTGGACAGTCAGCAGACCTTCTGCCAACTTATAAATAAATAGGTTTATCTATCTTACACTCAAATTTTAAGATTGTGAAATGGCCTATTCATTGTTGCATTGCATTAAGAGACGGTGCAACAGACAAACTGAATTGGTTGTAAAAATTACCCTTTTTATTTGTAACAAAATTAACTTATTGCAGTTTAATGCAATTAACAATGTGTTGTGGTGCTGTTGTTAAAAAATATATAAAAATGCAAAGAAAAGTAAAACATAAAGCCAAAGAAATCAACAAGGAACCAAAAAGGGACAAAAAAGGCAGCAAAGAAAATGCAGAAGGCGGCCAAAAAAAAAAAACCCCACTGAGTGGCTCTGATGATGAAGACGGAGCGGAGGAGCAGCAGCATATACTCCTGTAAAAAACAAACAAACATACAAACAACTTTTTAGAACATTTAAGATGTGTCGTTCTATTTTAATTACTCAACCCAAAACAGAAAAAAAAGTTGGGGTGTTGTGCAAAATATAAAAACAGCAAACAGAAAAACAGAATGTGATCATTTGCGAAAAGGACATAGTCAACATATAAAATGTTGAAAATTACACATTTGACTCTTAGACTTTGCTGTAATTTCTACAAGTACTTGCCACAAAATGCCCATTAAAATACCATAATTTTCTTTTCTGGTGCATTATGATTTTAAACATTAATTTACAGTGATTTAGTGTATGTTTTTTTATTTTAGTTTGAGACCCAAGCTAAATATATTAATTATACATCTAGTGTACGCCTAGTAAAGATGAAATACACCTCTGTTTAGTGGTGGGGTTAGACGAGCAAGAAAAAACAATCATTGGAAAACACTTACATTCACTTTCACAGCTGCTGGAATCTGCTTGAGGGGAGGCATCTGCTTTTCTGTGTTAAAGAAAAAATATAGTAATTATCAAAATGTAAATTACTTAAAACTTATTATTAATTATAATATATATATATATATATATATATATATATATATATATATATATATATATATATATATATATATATATATATATATATATATATATAATAATTAATAACATATTGGATCAGCCTTAAAAAGGCATTGTGTACCTTTTTCTGTTGCTCTTTTTTTTCTTCCTCCATTTCGGTCTCCACTATACTTCAGCCAGGTTTTTATTTTTTCCTCGGCTTCCACCACTTTTGCTCCTTGTTTTTTGGCTGCATCTGTCAGCATGAAATGAAAGAAAATTAAACAGAGAAAGGGTAAGCAGAGAGATCATATCTGAGGGTTATTTTGTAGAGTTCTGTATGATTAGTGGATTAATTGGCATTCTTTCATTGACTTGCATTGTATTTCATTCAATGACACATTATGTGAAACTGTAAGGGGTTGTTTTCTCTTTTGCTATTTCAAAGTTATGTCTTAGTTTTGAATGTTTTTTAAAACATATCACCTATGACAACTTTTGCTAGCAAAAGTGTAGAAAATGGGCTCTTCTGTCCTCTCCCTTGCCAATTAAAATTGTTGGCCAACTCATTGGTCATTATTTCTCTCATAATCCTGTGGACTATGTCTTTGGCAGATGTTCCACCCAAGCTGGTAAGATATCTTGTCTATGAAAAAAAATCATGTGTTAAGCAGCAGTAAACCAGGTCTAGATCTCTACATATGTTAGTATTCTTTTAAGTAAAGTAACAGAACATCATTAGAATTTACTAGAGAATGTTGTGTGTCCCTGTTTGACAGCCTATCCTCCAGATCTTTTATGCCTGTCAGGCTCCTTAATGGAAACTGAAACTCCTCATTCACAACTTCAGCTGCATTCTCTCTTCTCAAAATAGCCTGAAGAAGGAGCGTATTCTGCCTGACTTGACCCTTTATCTCTTCCAGCATCTGGTAGAGCCGGAGTTCTCTTTCTGAATCAGACAAACATACGATGCAACATTATAACTACACAGAATTGAACGTATAAAGAGAGAGACTGCATCTCTTCTTTTGTTGTCTTTATCATAAGATAACTTTTCTAGCCTTTTGTTGAATCCATCCCAGCCTCTTTTTTTTTTAGACGTGTTGCTGGCATTAAATTCAAAATGTGCTTCCATTTCCCATAAAATAGTAAAATTTGACATTTTCAACATTTGATATGTTGTCTATGTCCTTTTCAAGCTAAATATGATTTTACAAGATTTGGAATTTTGTTTTTATTTTGCATTTTACATAACGTCCCCAATTTAAAAATAAATTGTGGTTGTAAATCAAAGCACATTGATATTAAGGCTAATTGTCAAAAGCGGGGCTTAAAAGGTTTATCATTTGAAAATAGTACAACTTAGAGAGGTGAAGTTGGTTTTATTCTCCTTTTTGGTTACATAAATTTTATTTTGTTCCTTGAAAAGTTTCTAATCCATGTTAGAGACTAAAAAGGTAATGGGCTTTATGCAGAGCGTCACGTGACCAAACCGGAAAACAGGCCTTGTTGTGGCAAAAACTTCTGTTAAACATCATCACTGCGTAAGAGACACTCAGAGTCAAATTAATAAAAAGAGAAATATTTATTCTTGCAAGAAGGCCCAGTCGCCATCACAGCCGTTACATTCTGTGAAGTGAGTGGCGCAAAACAGGAAGACATGAGACAGCTTTTATACTCTTTTCAAGGTTTCTTCTCACCCGCTGTACTTTTCCACCCACTCAGATAAGGCCCCCACTTCTGTTCAGTTTTTTCTTAAGGACACAAACTGGTACTGAAATAAACTAGCCAAACCTGACCATTCCTAAGGTCAAGAGGTCCTGTCCCATATATTCCTGAAACGTCACGCACAAGCACGTACACACATATACTTTTACACATTGAATAGATTAGGAATAAATGACTATTAAAATTTTTCCACAACAATCCCCACTTTTTATCATTCTGATTACCCATAATCACAATAATAAACAAAAAGACAAATTTTAAGTCATATCATCCACTCTTCTTAAACATTTGTGAAAATAACATTTTGAAAAGAAAAAGCTTAGGCTGTTTTTGTAAGAATTGTCCCTTTATAAAACCATATTTTGTCCCCCCTTTTTGATGCACGACTCAACTCGTGCATCAATTTAACATAACATTTAACATAGTGTTTTGATAAAGTTTGCATCAACACTAACCCAAACGTTGTCCTTCAGACAAATTTCCTCCAGACATCTTTTGCCGTCTTTGAAACAAAAATATTACGTTCTTCACTTAAAGGCACAATATGGAACTTTTCGGCTTTCAAAATAGCAAAAATAACTGTATCTATGTTATATATTTCTTTTAGTTGTGTACTAACATTATCCCAAAAGTTCCCACCAACTTTCAAATCCGGAGAAATTTATATTTTAATTTGAAGACACGGGCCGTGTCTTTATTTCCGTTTCGT
This sequence comes from Chrosomus eos, assembly GCA_036326025.1. NCBI lineage: Eukaryota > Metazoa > Chordata > Actinopteri > Cypriniformes > Leuciscidae > Chrosomus > Chrosomus eos. The sequence goes on from CM070822.1 coordinate 49,502,718, forward strand.
CGCCCGTCTATGACGTCATATAACCTTTGACTCTAGTTTCTCTAACTTCGTGCGGATCCCGGCGAAAAACCGCCAAACGCAAATGTAAACACCGGATGCACGTCACTAAAATAAAAGAAGGCGATAAAGAATCAATAGTTGGATATCAATAATGGACCATGATTATGCTTTGCCTGCACGTTCTGCTGCTGGAGGCAGATCCGTGAAGCGGAAACGCACGGGTGACAGAAATGACCCGAGAAGGGTTTGGGACAGGAGAAGAGATATGACTCGCGTTAACATTGGAGTTGCATTTCCACAAGCTTCGTGACAAACTGGAACTACAGAGAGATGCCGATCTCGCTTGCATTCTAATAAACAAGTAAGCACCCATTCAGCTAACTATATCTATCCGTAACTTATATGTTGTGAAACGATGATGGCATGTGCAAAACGCAGACGGACTAGCTCTCATGTATAGTATAATGTAAATTCACATTTGTTGTAGATATAGCGGCAGAAAGTAGCTTCATATGCAGTTCACCATCTTTTTCAATATCATAGTATAAACGTAATTATAATTATTAACGAAAGGTGACCGTGTTTTTTAACATCTATTAATACTAGCTAGATGGAATATTGATTCAATAGCCCTGACAATTCATATATCTCTCCGTTTGAAAAGACGTGATTTTAAAAACACTAAGTTAGAATGAGTGAGGAATGTGGGGAGCGACAGAGCGCGCGTGTTCATTACAATGGCATTACATAAAGTTAATAGCCGTAACTAAACGTAACAAGAATAGAGATATAATATAAATAACAACACATTACCTCGTCAGTGAACATGTTATCTGCTGGAGATGCTAGATGGCTGGGGAATGACAGATCGCGCGTGTCCCAATTGAACATCGTATAGCTGGTTCGCGCGCGCACTCCCTCTCTCTCTCTCTCTCTCTCTCGACAACAACTCCCATGAGCACACGCTCTTTCACGACGTCATCAGAATACGTCTTTTGCTATTATTTTGATTGAGTGACCCCTGGTGGCCAAAAGTTACATACTGTACGTTTAAAGCCACACTCTCATCTGCTCATCGAAGTATTTGAAGGGCAAAGGCCCTTGGTCTCACAGCGTATCCTGCTTTTCAGGCCTGTTGTTTGGTCTCTTAATTCAGTCATCTACAAACATTTTCAAAGTCATCAATTGTTTCTATCAAGTCAGGTCGTGCTGCACAGACTTGGTCACTTGGTCAATGTCAGTCAAATAACATTCTCATCCTTCTGCCCACAATAATCCTACATTTTTAGGGGCTCTCTTGATAATTTCATGTTTGACTTAGCCAATGTGTCACTTTGTTGTTGCCATCAAATCTATAACATTCTCATTTATCTCAGCCCATGCCAGATGTGATCTACAACTCCACAATTCCAATTTACACAAATACTTAAACTGATCCAGAACGTAATTCAAATCAACAAAAAGTAATTAATACCAGACAGAGCTTGATGACCAATCAACTTAAAGCTCGTTCTATCTTTTCATCGGATCCACTCACAATTATCGGCTTCTTTAAAATTTGTCATTTGCTTAACCCATCTGTAATGATGAAACAATATACTCACTATTCAGGCGGAATATTAGTACCCTAAACTAATACATACAAGACCTAAAGTGCTGTCACCATCACACACACATACTAGACACACATATCTTAACTACTCATTCTCAATGTTCGCCTTTCTTTATATTATTGCTAAAAAGATTTAAATTTTAAGTAAGATTTTAAACTTCACATTTTCTGTAGCTTTTGCCTAATTTTACATGGTCTCTTAACCAGTTCCAAAGCCTGTCTGTTCATTATTCATTAGACTTTTAGACAAGTCAGCTGGGTTGTTTTGGTTCCTTATCATTATTTTGCTTCAGCTTGCTCTAGCAGGCCGACAACAGAAAGACAGACACAGTTTACCATCCCTTCCTCCACTCGAGAAGTCTCTCTCTCACTATAAACAAATAATATTTTCAACAGCCTTCTATGAGTATATTTTAGACAGAACGTAATATTAAATTCATCACTAACCTTTTACCATTACATTTTGTTTTCCAGACCTTTCTTAAATCAAAAGCTGTCTTCATCTTTAGCCCTCCACCATGTCAAATGACCTTCAGGAGTTAAAACTATGTTATAAACACATTAGTTCAAAATCAACACTTCTATAAATTTTCTTATTCTTGCCCATGAGGCAGCCAACACATAAAAGTTTTGTTCCTGTCTCCACAACAAATAATGGCAATCCCCTCATGTTATCAGCTGGCTCTTGAAAGCCCCTCCCCATAGCTCTTTATCTATAATTTTCTCTTCAGGGTGTTGTCCCCTGGCATAATTGCAGATACTTGTCACAATCATTAACGCGGTTTCTTCTGGTGAGTGGTATGGAGGAGCTCACATTCTCTCGGGTCAGACATGCCGTAACTCCTCACAGCGCATCTCACCTCTCAATGCTCTGCTGACCCCAGTGGCCTCCAGTAGTCAGCGCTCAACTCTCACTACCTTTCTCACATATAACACCTCCTTCTGGAGGTGCCCAATGTCCGTGACCCCTGCGTTAGGCTGTCCCCTGGCCAGGAGAATCATCCCGTCATTGAGTAGCCACATACCCACTGGTGACCGCTCACAAACTGGTGACCGCTCTCTCCCATCACACAATCAGTTTTCTTTAACAGAACTCAGCTGCTTTCTGGAGCTTAGGAAAAGCACGTTCAAGAGTCACCAGAGCCATTCTGATTGCCTAATAGTGTTTACACAGGGAGACAGGTTAATAACAGCAGTATTTAATCACTTAAATCCATTAACCATCTTAAAATCATCAACCTAGCTGTACATCTGTAGCCGTAGACATCGGGCCTGTTTCAATGGTGGAGACTTAAGATTAGACAAAGAAGTTACTGGTCCTAAAATAAAATAATCAAAAATGTCACTTCTATCATTTAAGATCTGCATTATTTTAAAGACTTCTTTAAAGTCATTCAGTTTTACATTTTAAACATTCACAAATACAAATTGCCCTCTTAATGGCAATGATTTCTTTTACATCTCTGTGTCTGATTTTTCAACTGAAACACTGTGCTTTTACTATAAATAGCTTATTATTACTTATGACACAGACTCAGATAACAGCCTGCTAGCTGAATGAGAGAGACTCTGAGGCACTCAGGACCGGTAAACTGTTCTCTCAAAACTTCTAACTTCAACAAAATCATTAAACTTTATCTATCATCTTTTAACTATCCCAGCTTAAGGCATCTTTGTCAGAAATGACATGTGTTTCCAAATAAACATAATTTTATAGTTGTCTTTTGCCCATACAGGGAATTTAGCTGGCACAACATTAATTTTCATAAGCTGTATGGAAATGCTCATTATGTTCTAATTTGTTTTCAATATCTTTCGCCTCAATGACTTAATATCCACAAAATATCCGACAGTGGCAGATATTGATTTCCAGAATCTTTGGACATAGCTGTCTTTACATTCTACTAATTTGCTATTATCATCAACAACACTGATTACAGAACAAGTGCATATCTAACATCCAAAAAGCCGGGCTGAATAAGAAGACACTGCTCCTGTACTCTCGACCTTGATCGAACCCTCAGTCACTCCTCAGATATTAAATACAGACATTGTCTGCAATCATAAACACCAGGATATGCATTCGTTTTTTATAAAACTATAATTTCCAATTCCTTTCATAATAAACGAAGATGGATGGTAAATCCATTCCTTTCACTACCCCCATTAGACCCTTTAGGTTCAAAACACAATGATTGTCAAACTAAAACTAAACATAATTTCAATCTTTATTTTACCATTTAAAAATATAGAATTATTCCCCATTTTGCTTAAAACATTCTTCATGTCATGTTAATCCCTGTCAATCATACAATGCCTTATTTTATTCTAAAACTGTATTTTCATACCAATTAAACAGTTAATTTGACTTCCATAAATTCTGTCAGACATTTTATTTTCATCACATATAGTTTTCTACTATATTTCTTCTCAATCTTCCCCTACATGCCATTTCTTTCTGTATCCTCTCCTTTCTTTTCTCAAACATGCCAGTTCCTTCATTATCTAACCAGTACATGATTGTTTGCACAATCCCCACATAAACATATCTCACACATTTTTAACACACATGTTGAACCCAGCCACAACAACCTTTTGTCCCGCTGCCCTGTTCAACTGATTCTTGCACACTCTTAGCCTAGTTGTGTTCAGTGTTCCCTCCCTGGGGAAATCATGGTTTTTTATCAGTAGTTTTTTTTTTTTTACAGATTTTACAGATTTTTTTACAGATTTTATCAGTTTTTTCAATGTCTAACATACATTTTCCCCCCATACTTTTCCTAATTTTACAGAAAACCGGTGTATCAAATTTGGCATGCTTACCCTGAGATTTTCCCATAGTGGCTGTTTCTGTTACTCTGTGGATTTTCCGTTCGATGCTGCGTCTAATAATCTGATGGACGTCTCCACCAGATCTGATCACTTAACCCAAGACCAGAAAGGGCGCACCCAGTGCTCTTTGCAGATCGATTAACTCTCAGTAGACTGCTACGTGAAGATCCCTCGTCTACAAAACCGTCCCTGACTGGTTCTGCAGAACGCCTCCCCACGCAGTTAGCCCTACTGCATTAACTACGACCCGTTCAAAAGTAAGTCTCAATTGACCCCCAATAAACTGCTGCACGAAGATCCCTCGTCTACAAAACCGTCCCTGACTGGTTTTGCAGAACGCCTCCTCGCACAGTTAGCCCTATTGCATCAGTTTTCTTGACTTACACCACAGAAATGAACAGACCCAGCCGCTATGGCTTTACTCACAAATTGAAAAATATTTTAACCCCAAAAGAAAATATTTTAGCCGTCTCTTACCAGAGATGTCTTGAGTTGCCACGGGTTCGTTTTCATCTGATTCCAGTGGAGCTTTCTCCTGGCCCTGATAGCGGTCGGCCCCTCTCTCTGAAACTTACGAGGTAGAGCTGGAACTGCTCAGTCCAGGTGGCCAAACACCGTCCGCTCTCAGGTCCAGGAGGCACTGCCAAGGAATCCCACTTCTCTGACACCAATTGTTGTGGCAAAAACTTCTGTTAAACATCATCACTGCGTAAGAGACACTCAGAGTCAAATTAATAAAAAGAGAAATATTTATTCTTGCAAGAAGGCCCAGTCGCCATCACAGCCGTTACATTCTGTGAAGTGAGTGGCGCGCACCAGGAAGACATGAGACAGCTTTTATACTCTTTTCAAGGTTTCTTCTCACCCGCTGTACTTTTCCACCCACTCCGATAAGGCTGTTCAGTTTCTACTTAATAACACAAACTGGTACTGGAATAAACCAGCCAAATCTGACCATTCCTAAGGTCGAGATGTCCTGTCCCATATATTCCTGAAACGTCACGCACAAGCACGTACACACATATACTTTTACACATTGAATAGATTAGGAATAAATGACTATTAAAATTTTTCCACAACAGTCTCATTGCATGTCAGAGAAGGTGTTAACGGCCGTAAAAACTAACTACGATATCTATGGATTTTTAAGGTAATCAGCTAACTAAGTTCACTTTGTTATTGGTGTTTTATGCTATTTAAATATCTAAACGTTTGTGTGAAGAAGAAAAATTAAAAAACTTTTAAATATCAATCTGCACATGCGAGGGACATTGGTTATGCTCATTTTTGCTTGCTCCTTTTAAGTTATCTTGAGTAAAACCGCAAAAATTTTCATGAAGCACATACAAAAGTCCTGAATCATAAGCGATGCGATCTGTTTTCCGGCTTGGTCACGTGACACATAAAGCCTATTACTAAAAACTCCTATGTAAGGAGTTAATTCTACGTACCATCTTGTCTTGGTTCAGGGACTGTCACAGCAGGTGCTGATGGTGCAAATGGTGGTATGGCTGGCAAGGTCAGGCTTTTGGCAGGTCTTTTTTTGGTCTTTCCATTGACTCTGCATATGGAACAGTATGAAACAGAATCAGTACAATGTACAATACACTGCCAAACATCACAACATTTACTTCCATCCAGAGCTTCGCTGCGATCTTATACAACAGGAAAGTGACATTTTAACATATCGTCCCCTTGGAATTAAATATAGTTTGCTACAACTTAATTTTGACAGAAATGTCAGATATAACCTTGTACTGTAATTTCCCAACTATTAGCCGCAGTTTATACATAAATTTTTTCTAAATTTCTTCAGGTTAATACACAAGAGCAGTTAATATGGTATTAATGTTTTTTTTACCTTGCAGAAAACACTCTCCTGTGGCTTATACACAGGAAATTACTTTAATTCTAAGAGGACCATATTCCCAAGTCTTGGATTTAAGGAATCTCTGACCAGATATGTTGGGAAATGATGCAATGTCCACTGTATGTTTTTGTGTGTACCTGTGTGCCAGCTTGTTGAGGCCTGCACTGGAGGTCTTCCTAAGGCTGTATCCGATGTAAAACCATTTACATATTTTGATGATGGTCTGTTGGACACATTAAGTGTAATCAATTTTTTTAAAAGCTCAGTGCAATTAAGCAGTAGGGAGAACAGAGAACAGAGGAAACATACACTCTTTTCCGTACACTGTCCTCATCTGTAGACTCCAAACTGTTGCCTTTACAAAATTTCACCAGCTTTCTTCTGGCTTTTTCATAGGAATCTAAACATAGAAACAAATAGCATCACTAAGCCTATTATCTGAAAATTTGAAAAGAACTGCTTGGCATAACTCACAAGGAGCATTTTAATTTTTGAATAGTTATTTCTCTATATTTATCAATAATAATTCATAATTAATTCCTCAAAGACTTACCATACTCAGCCACCCATTCAGTTAAATATTCGTCCCATTCTTCATCAGGAGTTTCATTTTTTTCAACCGCTTTTCTACATTTTGTTGAGTTATATGGGGGCCAAAAGGAATTTTTTTTGTCGATGCTCAGCCAGTCACTTGGTATTACCTCTGTCTCATTCTTTTCAGTAAAAACAACTATAGAATACATCTATAAAAAAACAAACAAACAAAAAAAACAGTATATCTAGTGTTACAACTATAAACATTAATTGAAGCTATATTAATTACCCAGTGGAAATCTATCTAAACTAAAATAATTCCTAGTCTTATTATTACTATTCTTTATGATTGATAAGATTTGTACATTTATCAGATGCAGAAAGGGAGGGGTGGGGGGTGGGGGTGGGGGTGGTATTTGGGGGAATCAAGCAGTATGCAGTAAAGGATATGCCACAAACCCATCCTTATGCTGTAAAAGAAGGACTTTTGAAACAGTCTGTGTAGGAACAATAGTCAGTGACTGCCCGGGTTGTTTCACAAAGGTTATATCAAGACTTGATGAATCAATGGGATAGGTGAAAAATGATGATTTGTTTTGGAATATAAGACAGACAAGATGCGATGCTTCCTTGTCTTTTAAAATGTTTTTCACTATATATATATCTCCATTGAACAGAATATAGTTGTCTCCCTCTGATAAACTAATTAAAGTTCCACCATTTACATATTTCTTATACTGTGTAAACTGCTGAGATGTCACATTGTATGGAAAAGGCCCATTCTTATGTTCCTGGTAAAAACCATTCTTGCACATCCTTATTTTAGTTCTGACACTTGCTTTTTCTGACAATCTCCTGATGATCTGTTGAAGGGGCTGGGTAGGGGTCCTAATCAATTTTTTTAATGTGTAGAGGAAGTTCTCAAATGGGAAAGCTGCGAAATTATGCAGCACACCAAACTGCCTTACTGTCAGGGTTGCTGTGCAGGTGGCTGAAGACGAGGACACGGAAGCTTCAATATAACAGTTTAAATAACAGAATGAAACTTTCAAAATGAAACAAGAACAAAACTCTAGGAATTCAGGGTTTACACACAACCATACATAGACGACGATCGACAAACACTGAGGGAAAACCCAGGGCTTAAATGAACTGAACCAAACAAGATAATTAACTGAAAACAGGTGCAGAAAATTGGACACAAACGAGGAGCGGGAAAACTAACAGGACTAAACCAAAATCACAAAAGACAGGGGAAGACAAGATACACAGAACTCAATACATCAAAACGTGACAGTACCTCCCCCCTCCCCGAAGGCGCGTCCTCGCGCCGTATAACATCCAAAGGGGTGGGAGGGTGGGCGCCCTGGAGGCTGACGAGGGCATGGTGCAGGTCCGGGAAGCCTCCAGGGCGGAGCAGGCTGTGGGTGTGGCCACGGCGGCGCAGGCTGTGGGCGTGGCCAGGGCGGAGCAGGCTGTGGGCGTGGCCACGGCGGAGCAGGCTGTGGGCGTGGCGAGGGCGGAGCAGGCTGTGGGCGTGGCCAGGGCGGTGCAGGCTGTGGGCGTGGCCACGGCGGTGCAGGCTGTGGGCGTGTGAAGACACTTCAGGCGGCCGTGGTGGTGAAGACCCTTCAGGTGGCCACGGCGGTGAAGACCCTTCAGGTGGCCGTGCTGGTGTTATTTTTTCAGGCCTCCAAGGATCTTTGGCCGGCCACGGCGAAGGCGTATAGCGCCCCCCCAAAATTTTCTTGGGGAGGACAGGCTCAGGATCGGGAACTGACTTGACATCAATGGGCTCTGGCGCTGGGTCAACGGGCTCTGGCGCTGGGTCAACGGGCTCTGGCGCTGGGTCAACGGGCTCTGGTTTTGGCGCTGGGTCAACGGGCTCTGGCGCTGGGTCAACGGGCTCTGGCGCTGGGTCAACGGGCTCTGGCGCTGGGTCAACGGGCTCTGGCGCTGGGTCAACGGGCTCTGGCGCTGGGTCAACGGGCTCTGGCTCTGGCGCTGGGTCAACGGGCTCTGGCTCTGGCGCTTCATGGGACTCGGAACTGGACGGGGCCAGCACATCATGGGACTCGGAACTGGACGGGGCCAGCACATCATGGGACTCGGAACTGGACGGGGCCAGTACATCAGGGAGCTTGGGGCTAGCTTCATACTCTGGTGGGCAGGCAACGGTCTCTGGCTGGACGGTCTCTGGCTGGACGGTCTCTGGCTGGACGGTCTCTGGCTGGACGGTCTCTGGCTGGACGGTCTCTGGCTGGACGGTCTCTGGCTGGACGGTCTCTGGTTGGCTGGACGATCTCTGGCTGGACGCTGGACGGGACCAGCGGCGAAGGCTCAACTGGGCTGGACGGGACCAGCGGCGAAGGCTTGACTGGGCTGGACGGGACCAGCGGTGAAGGCTTGACTGGGCTGGACGGGACCAGCGGTGAAGGCTTGATTGGGCTGGACGGGACCAGCGGTGAAGGCTTGACTGGACTGGATGGGACCAGCGGTGAAGGCTTGACTAGGCTGGACGGGACCAGCTGTGAAGGCTCTGGGGGAAGAAGCTCAGGTAGGTCGTCAAAAGGGTCAGGCTCTGACGGGCATGCCATGGGCTCAGGCCATACTGGACTCGGGACCACCAGAACTCGATCACATCCCCTTCTACGACCTCCACGGGTCCCGCGAAATACGGCCATCCGGGTTCCCATGAAGGCCTGCTTCCAGCCTTACATCTTTTGTTGTAGGTCGATCGTTCTGTCAGGGTTGCTGTGCAGGTGGCTGAAGACGAGGACACGGAAGCTTCAATATAACAGTTTAAATAACAGAATGAAACTTTCAAAATGAAACAAGAACAAAACTCCAGGAATTCAGGGTTTACACACAACCATACATAGACGACGATCGACAAACACTGAGGGAAAACACAGGGCTTAAATGAACTGAACCAAACAAGATAATTAACTGAAAACAGGTGCAGAAAATTGGACACAAACGAGGAGCGGGAAAACTAACAGGACTAAACCAAAATCACAAAAGACAGGGGAAGACAAGATACAAAACAGAACTCAATACATCAAAACGTGACACTTACATCATTGGCAAGATGTGTCAGCCCGTGTATGTTATACACAACGTAATTACCATAAACAGATCGAAAATGCTCGACAAATGTGATCAGTAACTTTTCAGCAAAATCACAGTACTGGAGACACAGTGAGGGGCAGCATAATATTCGAATGGCTACATGCAGAAGCATAAAATTATGGTATAGAACATTCGGCAGATGGTCTTTCAGTGCTACTGGACCAGTGTACAGGAGAAAAGTTCTGAACTCTGTGGCTTTCCACCTATCTACCTCAACAAGGGATCTCCCTTTTCGTGCAAACTCTCTGGGGAGTCTCATGGCAAAGGACATAAGCACTGCAGAAATTAGGCCTATCTGATGAGCACCTAAACGAGTTGGAAGTGGTCCCCTCATCCAAAACCCTATCAACTTTCTCACAACCCCAAGAAAAACCAGATGCATAACATCTAATGGAAATTGGGAGACCATACCAATTCCAACCCTTGTCAACACACTGGTCCCTTTATGGTGAAACTCATCGTCTTTATTAATAAAAGACGTATCTGTCCGTAAAGGTGCATCTACTTCAGGAAAAGTCATGCGATTTTCCGCCCATGTTCCCTCCTGTGTGCATTTTTCACAGCCGTGGTATGCATTGTGGGCTTTAATGTTTTTTACAAAAGCCCTCGCACTTGCATCGCAAACAAAATTTGAAATTTTAATGTCTACACATTTGCCAATTACATCCACACCCTCTAATTTAAGCTTTCCATATTCCTTCACAAATGATTCTAGGAACAGATTGACATTCTCTGGTTTTTTAGATCCAAGATATAAAGCGATGACGAATGGTTGCTTTGTTTTGTCTTCCTCTACCAAGCCTAGAATGGGCCAGAACTGCTTATTGCTGCTTTTGAACAAAGGTAGTCCATCAATATTCACTTGTAAGTGAATGGCCTTTGGGAGAGGGTCTATCTGGTTTAACACATGCCTAATGCCTTTCTCCACTCCAAAATAATGCATGGTGCCACCAGCAATCTGCTGGACCTCATAATTATTTGCAGTGCCTAAAAGAGTGCGGGAATCCTTAGGGAGATATGGATGATATTTTCTCAGGATGCCCAACAGCTCATTAAGATGGCATTGTGGTATTTGGCTGTCTATTGCCCAACCTCTGATCTCCTCAGCAAGACACTCTGCAGACTCAACAACTTCGTCGTCACTTGAGTCAGTTTCTGTCAGGGCATTTGACCAAAATTCATCAGTCACGTTATCGTCAACATTAAACTCAGTGTCTAACTCGTCTGAGTCATAGGACATGGGCCAATCAGATGCAGCATCTGACCACACATCATCAGCAGGGGCGTTTTTTCCAGGCATATGTTTACGTCGGCTGCGTCAGATTCAGCACTGACGCAAACCTCACTAAGGATATTGTAAGCCCTCTGCTTTGCCTGACGTTTAAGTGTTCTGTCTGAATAAATATTTGCAGACATTGTATGCTGCCAAACAAATAACTACAGCTGTTTTCGATTATGTTTAATCTAGCTAGACTAGAAAGCTACAATGCTAGCTATCTACTAACGTTAACTGTTAGAAGCTAGCAGGCTATACGGTAGATCGTTACATTGAATGTAAATTATGCTGGCTAAATTAATAATAATAATACATCACACTTTATAGCGCTTTTCTGGACACTCAAAGACGCTTCACATGGAGAATAAAACAAAACAAAACAAAAAGGGGATTTAAGGAAAATCTAGTTTGAACAGGTGGGATTTGAGTACTGATTTAAAGTTTGACAGTGAAAATTTTAAGGCTAACGTACATTTACATCAGATTGTATGCCTTACTAGTGTAACGATTCAATGTGTTTAAGTTCTGTTTTGTGATCTTGGTTTCCCCCTGTCTTTGTGGTTTTTGGTTTAGTCCTGTTAAGTTTTCCCGCTCCTCGTTTGTGTTCAGTTTCATCACCTGTGTTCTGTTAATTATCCAATTATTCCTTGTATATTTAAGCCCTGTGTTTTCCCTGAGTGTTTGTCGAGCTGGATGCCAACCGCCGTAAAATTGGAAAGAAGAAGAAGAAGAAGAAGAAGAGTGTTTGTCGATCGTCGTCTATGTGTGGTTGTGTGTAAACCCTGAAGCCCTGGAGTCTTTGTTCTTGTTTCAGTTTGGAATAGTTTCATTTTTGTTATTAAAACTCTTATATTGAAACTTCCGTGTCCTCGTCTTCGGTCATCCTGCACACCAACCCTGACAACTAGATAAGATATTGATTATTTATATATTAAGACAATATATTGAATCGAGCAGATTACCTTGGACTGGCTGGGTTACCGTTAACGGCTGAAGTGAAGTCTAGAAGAAAGATAACGGTTAAAAGATAACTGAAGATAACGGTAATTCTAAATCACGCACGCGCTCACTGTTCTCTTGAAAGAATGAGCTCGCGCTGGGACGGCGCCAGAGAATTTTTAAAGCAGGTGCTTAGGTAAATGAGGTGAGAGTCCTTTAGTGAGAGGTAGTCATGGCAAGGGGACTGCGCATAGGTATATATATATATATATATATATATATAGCCTACACTATTATTTAAATGAGCAAAATTGGCCACTCAATATTTAATATTCAATTATTTTAATTATCACAATTAAAGAAAGTTTTAATTGTATTAAATTGAACAAGTTTTCTGTGTCAGTGTCGCTGCACAGATGAAGTTGCGATCGCCATAGTGAACGCACCTATAAAGAGAAATGCAAAAATGGATAATCAGAGAGTAGCCTCTTTTCGTTTTGAATTGTTCGTTGTTTCGTTTAACCCTGTAAGACCCGTGGTTGTAAAATTACAACATCACTTTTAGCTCTTCCAAAAACACATCTGCAAAAAGATTTTTTTTTGAAAAACCCCATTTACATAGCCATTAGGTCCTATTGTTTAGCCTTGCAATGCCATTGGATAGTAAATGTGTATATAGGTCTTGCCATAAGGTCATGAACTCATACAACCTGCAAACTTTCCTGGAAGCGCATCTCCTTGTTTCATTGGACTGGATATCTTCAACATTAAAGTAAGTAAAACCCCATAAATATTTTTTTTTTTGTCATTGTTAGAATGTCTAGTTCATGTAAATACGTGGTTATTGTGGAATGCATGCATCAAATTAGATTTTTAGCTTGTTATGTCTTTGTTGTAATTTTACAACGTTGGGATATAATGGTAGTCAAAATAGCATGTGCACCTTTCACATTACATAGAGGCATTACACTTCTCAAATGTTCACATATAGGAGAATTACTTACATAAATACAATGTATTTGATGATTCACAATATCTAAATGTGTTATTTGTTATAATTTTCAGTTTAGATCAGATTTGAATTATTTTAAATGAATAAATTATTTCTGGTTGCAGTGTTTTAAGTCCTTTCAGTACCAGTATTTGAAATTGTTCCTGTATGTTAGCAGTATAAATAGTTTTTTTTATCTGGGCTTTGTTTGTTTGCCCAAATATCTGCTTGTTGCAAGGCAGACACTGTCTGTGGAGTGCTTTGGAGGATGGTTATTCTAGGACTGTGGATGTTCAGACCTATAGGGGGTTGCATGGTCCATTGTTCAGGTGTTAATGTTCTGGAATGTGGGGATGTAAGAGGTCTGGGGGTTTGCATATTCTTTTTAGAATTGTGTGACTTCAGTAAGGCTGGGACGGTATGGATTTTTTCTAACCGCGGTTGAAAAGCCAGAAATTCCCGCGGTATAACGGTAAACCGCATTTGGAAAATTGGTCAAAAAACGTTTGTGCGGATGGATGGCAGATGGATGATGAGTTTTGTGATGTGGTTGCGGATGTAATAATAGCCCATCTGCACATCTCTAATACGAATGTAATGTTATTATATGTCATGGAACATTGCGCTCCATAACTCGCGAAAGGTCGGATTTGCTCCATCTTTTGATGATAAGTTTTGTTTAGAAAACCTTGAATCCATGTAAGACACACTGTCATTAGACATAATCCATGTCATCAGGATCAATGAATCCATGTCATTAGACACAACGTGCACACATGAGCAGGACATGTTTTTTTGCGGTGATGACGGTGAAGAGGTAGGCGTGGACCCGCTGTAGGCGTCACGTGACCACGGTATTGCGGTAACCATTCCAGCCCTAGACTTCAGTGGAATGTATCACATAAATAGGATTCATTTACATTTAAATTATTTATACTTAAACATACTCTAACTCAAACAACTATTTTCATTTCAGAATGAGAGGACGCTGCAGACACTGCAAAAAAGGATATTCGAATACGCTCTGCAAGAAGTGCAATCTCCCTCTCTGCTTTTTAGAGGAAAGGAACTGCTTTTGGGACTACCATTGCAAGTGAACACTGGACACTGTTTCTTTGACAGTTTTCAATCTGTTTTTTATTTTGTACAATATAAATATTTAATATTTATATTTTATGTTTATTTTTAATAAATTCTAATTCATAAAAATATGACTGTTGGGTGATTATTATTATTATTCATAATTTGTACTGTTATGGAGCTATGTAAGAAATCCACACTTCAAATAAGACCTTAGTTGTTCTGTATATTTGTTCTGACAGTGTGAGTGAAAATGCTGAAATTCTGCTACCCAATAGGCCCAACGTTGCAATATTACAACATTTCCTTAAAAACTTACTAAAACATATTTTTTTATAAAATCCTTCATTATTTGCATCAGAGGCCTCCTACACCAACATCTGACAGGTGGAAAAATTTTATTTTCTTTTTTTTCTATATTTGGATCTTACAGGGTTAAAGACATTTCAAGCTTTCTATAGTTCCCCATGTCTGTGAGGCACACATGTCTGTGTGTAATTTATGATGAGATGAGATGTGCTCCAGTTCACGTGCAATGCAATCGCGCCTGCGCGTCCATGACCATTTCTACTTTGCTTCTTATTTATTATATCCAGGCAGTTGGTTGATGAAAAATTTATTAAAATCAAGATACAATTTATACAAAACGAAATTCATTCCAAAAACAAGTAGGCTACAAGTCTGTGCTACAATTTTGCTTGTACAAATACAAGCGTGTGCTACAATTACGATCCATTCTACAAGGTGACATTTCAGCACTTGACAAACGGACAGCGACTGGCTAGGGAGAAAGACCAAAGCACACCGATAGCACCCCTAAAAATAATTTCTGGAAGCAATTATATTCAGGCTGTATTCTATAGAAGCCCTGAACCACATGGTGAAGAAAAAAAACGTATCTTGTTATTTCGACATAATATCTCGTTATTTTCGGCATCATATCTCATCATTTCGACATAATAACTGCTGGGACATTCCAGTCTGCAAGCCAAGCGTTCTTATAATGGTTTTCTATGGGAGGAAAATGATTAATGTGTTCATTTCTGTGTTCATCTGATTTTTTGTACAGTATGCTAGCCTTCTTTATTATGATTTTAGTATCATAACGATTAATACATGCATGCACAATTATCCGTGAACTTTATAAATGTTTCAGATATGTTTTACTATGCACAAAAAATGCCTTTCAATGTGTGTGTAACGCCTGACTCTCATGCCGGAGACCCGGGTTCGAGGCCCGCTCGGAGCGGGTCGAGTGGACCCGGGTGGAGGGTTACATTGGTGCCGTGACCCGGATGGGAGTGAGGTTTAGGGGGTGAGTGTAACGGAGGCCAGCTAGTAGTTGCTGTGCGAGTAAACCTCACTCCTCTGATCTCAATAGGCGCTCTGGCGACAGATGCTAGAGGCTGCAGTCTTTAGCCTCCTTGTTAGAGCGCCTGACTCTCATGCCAGAGACCCGGGTTCGAGGCCCGCTCGGAGCGGGTCGAGTGGGACCCGGGTGGAGGGGTTACATTGGTGCCGTGACCCGGATGGGAGTGAGGTTTAGGGGGGTGAGTGTAACGGAGGCCAGCTAGTAGTTGCTGTGCGAGTAAACCTCACTCCTCTGATCTCAATAGGCGCTCTGGCGACAGATGCTAGAGGCTGCAGTCTTTAGCCTCCTTGTTAGAGCGCCTGACTCTCATGCCGGAGACCCGGGTTCGAGGCCCGCTCCGAGTGGGACCTGGGTGGAGGGGTTACATGTGCAAAATTCTGAATTAAATGTGTGCAGTAGCTACTGTAGGCCTATATGTTGTAGCCATTAAATATGCGCATTTAGTTTCATATTTGTTAAAATATTATAATGTTTTTTTCAGTCTATGTTGATTATGAAAAGTGAACAGCATGAGTAAGATAGGATAGGATATATCGGGAGACATGGAGTTGGTCAGACAGGATTTTGACCACTAAAATTCACATCAACCATTTGCTAGCCTACTCTCTGTTTATGTTATCCATTATGTGCATTTCTCTCTCTATGCGCGTTCACTATGGAGATGAAGATCTTCAACTTCATCTTTTGCAGCAGCTGACACAGAAAACACTAGTTTATTAATAAAAATAAAAATCAATGCATGCGTGTCACCGGATTTACAAATGCACATCTTGCTTGTTGCACGCACACATGTTTATTGGGATAATTAAAATAATTGAATATGATATATTGAGTGGCCAAGGTTTGCTAATTTATTAAAAGTATTTACATAGGCTATTGCGCAGCTCCCCCGGTCAATGATCTATCGCACTCCTGATCTATAGCGTTAAAATTCTCTAGCGCCGCCCTAAGAGCGTCCCCCCCCCCCATGTTTACTGGGAAAGAATGGTAAAAAATGAAATGCTGTATCGTGTTTGGAGTTTTCCTGGTAACTGTTCCAGCAAACTTTGGTTTAATTATTAAATTGGG
Source organism: Chrosomus eos (assembly GCA_036326025.1). Classification (NCBI taxonomy): domain Eukaryota; kingdom Metazoa; phylum Chordata; class Actinopteri; order Cypriniformes; family Leuciscidae; genus Chrosomus; species Chrosomus eos. Next base: position 49,519,424 of record CM070822.1, read on the forward strand.
TAAGTAAAATTACTTACATCATCCTTTATTTCATTATAATCTTTATTTTGTTTTGCAAGACAAGAAAATTATATATTTTTGTTTATAATTAATATTTTGAGTTGTTCGGTGAGTGACGTCATTGGCAATGGACCAGTCGCGCGCGCGCTCTCTCAGAACAGCCTGGCCGTTTCTCAATATGCGTTCTTGTCTGTACTTGTGTTCTTGTGGACTTGTGAAACGTCATCAGTCGCTGCCCAAGTACTGTCCCAATTCAAAGTTCACATCTAGCCAAGAACAGTTCAAATCCCCAGATCCGCCCCGTTTACCGAGGATGCATTGCATGGTGACTTGTGCGGACTCGAGACAGCCATGTATCCCAGAATGCATCTCGCACCAAACAGCAAGTGTCAATGCCAGAGGAGAAATCCCGCGTAATATCAAATTACTACTGTTATTATGTCATGAAATTTAATTTTTAGAGTGTTTCAGTCGAGAATGTAGTTGTTTAAAGCTCAAATCTGTGGTTTGTTTATAAAGATAGCGCCTATTTGAAAAATGTATCTGACGCTTTCGGAGTTGTGAGATCAGGGCGATCAGCGGGCGTCATTAACCCGACTGGAACAGCTTTTCCTCGGCTAGAGCTTCTGACGTGTGCCGCTGGCTCTGGTGCCTCTAGTCTAGTGGATAAACATGACATATATTCGTCTTGTGTCGATCTTTGGTCTCACTCATTAATCTATATTTGTTCCATGGCAAATCGTTTAGGCTGAGGGCAAAGTGAAGTTTCATAACTTTATATATTTAGGCTATTCAACTTTAACTTTGTAGCCTAATTGTTTGCTTAATTTCTCATTGTAATTTAGCTTCTTATACCTTTATACTGGATATTATTGATCAGTAAAAATGACATTTAACAAAAAGACAGGGTTGTTTTTTTATTTTATTTTATATAGGCCTACTTTAAAATAGATATATTTTTTATATTTATTTTAACATTCTTATTCAACATATTTTAACATGTAAAATAAAATGACACAACCCTGTCTCTCTTTGACAAATGGCAATAAAAATCAAGAATGTTTCATATTTTTAAAATAAAATAAAAAAGAAGCAGGGTTGTGTTTTAATATTTCATGTTGTTATGAATATGCAGTGAAGATAATTAATGTACACGTTGCCTGAACCACAATTGTGTGGCCATTTAGGCTAATATGTTTAAGATTTTTTTTTTTTTAATGAAAAGAGGCAGAGTGGTGTTTTCTAAAATATTTCCTTTTATTGTTGACGAAAAGAGGCAGAGTTGTAGCATATTTCGTTTGATTGTTGCCTAAAATATACAATTTCGTATGCTATTTTATCAATCAATTCACTTCTGAGAACATTTGATGCGAGAAATCAACTGTGAAGATTTAAAATATTGGCATTTTTACGAAAATGTATGAGTCGTAAATGTTTGATTATGAGGGTATTGCGCAATAATACCCGCAAGAACACATCGTCTCAAACTGTCAGCAGGTTCTGTGTGCTCGTCACCTTGCAAGTTCATTCTTCCGAGAACAACTAGCTAGAGCGTTCTCCCCAAGAACACAAGTCCGTTCTTTGCATTCTTGGTTTTGAGAAACACCCCCTGTGACTGGAGAGAGTCAGGTATGTCCTTGCCGTCCTCTGCGTTTAAGAGTGAAAATGTGCTATATTAAGTGAAGTTTCAAGTTGATGTCTATTTTAGAAGTGTCATATGATATATGCATTTTTCTGCCTACAGTTCAAGTATTTTCGGTGTTTTATAAACGCACGTGTTTGTTTATGGTTTAATTAGAGTGCAGGTTTTTCCCTGTTAATAATTTTCTCCACATATAATTTTGGTGGATTGAGTCGGTGGAAATGTTGTTTAGTATATTAAATGTGTGTAGTTTTTATTTGGATATTAAAATGTATGTTTATAGCCATAATGTGTGAGCTGTGTGTATTAGATGAATTGCAGTTGTTGTTAGGGAGGACAGTAGGCTACTTAACATTTCTTTTCTCATACATCCTTCAGCTGAAAGAGAGTGAACCTGAAGGCTTGTGTGTTGATTGTCTGTCCTCTGTCAATAAACTGCAGACATGGTCCACCGAAGCCAGTGGTGTTGTTGGAGTTTCTTTGTGGTGTGAGACGAAGTCCGCTATATATTTGAGGAAAGTGGGCCATTGCAGCTGACCATACCAACGTTGGCCCAACGTTGTATTTCTGTTGTATAGGTTGGGCCAACGTAACCAACCAAAATTGACGTTGGCCCAACGTCTGTTTGCTACCTGGGTCTGTTTGTGGTGTAAAATGTCCATAAAAAAAATCAGATGGAGGACCTGAGCCTGGACATGACCACAACGCATCTCAGAAACTGCAGGATTTAATGTTATAATACTCTACACACACAGAGACTAACAGGAATACTTTTCATTATTTCAAAACAGAGTTTTTTTTTGAGTTTTCTTGTTGCAAAAACTTGACAACATGACATTTATTTCATAAGACGAATTACTGAGAGAAGAGGTAAAAAAAAGTTATGCGCAAGCAGCTACAACCTAATTTTCCTCGTAACGAGCTTTCCTTGGCAGTGGACAAAATTCATAATATAAAAATATATTGTACAAAATACATTGATCTCTGTGCGCCGGCTGAGAGACAGATCCGAAGGGACCGTCTGTGCAGAACCCGAAAAACTGTCAATAACTTCACTCTCACACACTGTAGTGTCACCAAATTCAGTTCACACACACCACTGCAACACTTGTTTTGGTAAAAAAGTATTTTTCCATAATATTTTATGATTTTTATTTATGGAAAATATTCAATAACTTCACTGTAATTCAGTGTATTGTTGCTAAATTCAGTTCACACATCACTGTTGTCCTGATGGTTATACTACAACACTTATTTTGGGAAAAAAATATGTTTGCATATTTTTTTATGATCCTATCGGATCTGTCTCTCAGCCTGCGCATAGAGACCAATGTATTATTGACCCGGGAAGTTGTAATCTGTGAATTTATTGCCAACTTTACTCAACTCAATAGGGCATTTCAGAATGTTTGTAAACGGTAGGCAAAAGATACTCTTCCGGGTGGCAGAACGCGAGCGGCTTCTACTGACTTACTGAAGAGATCCAGCCGGCTACCGTAACAGTTACTTAGTTAAAAACATTGTTGTTGATAAAAGTTGAAACTATGATGATAACATGTTGTGTTTGGGGTTATTTTGCTTGGAAAAAAAAGATCTAGAGAGTATTTAGCTAATTATGTGTATGTCTACTATATTACATATTTAATATATTTTTTACTTATATCATTCAACACAGTTGTTATTATGATAAAAAACCGCATTATATTTAATTATATTTTTTATTTTTATTACATTTTTACTGTCGACAGTTGGTTTCCCTTCCAAGCAATTTACTAGCGTTGCCATAGGAACGCTTCAGCTTTTGCCACCCGGAAGAACGTCTGTTACTGTTGTAACGTCGTGGTGAATTGTCGTATAAGTTGGGACATGTTTGTTTGGTATTTGTGCTGCTGTCATTCAAGACATCGTATGTGAAACCATCTCACACACTGAATCTATAAGCGGATAAATGTGTCAGTTATATGAAGAAAATGTTCGCTTTGGGAATCCAATAATGCATAAAAGTGTTACAATAATTAATTACTATAAAATAATCCATGGAATTTCACTCCAGATGTTTTACATATTATCCCTACATTATCTACTGAACAGTTTAAAACAATTAAAGTATAAATCTCACCCAAACAGCATCCACAGTTTTTAGCATTACATGTATTATATATATATGTATTATACACATATATATACATATATATATACAGACAGACACAGACACATGAACTGTTAATTTTGTAAGAAGAATACTTAAATATAATATATACAATGATACCTGATCCTTTGTGTATGTCTTCAGTCATGTCTCCTCTCAGATTTTGAAGAGATTGCTTTGATGAGTCAATCTCAAACATCTCTGGAACGTTTGGAAACTCCATCACCGTCATCTTGACCAAAGAACATGTGTTGTGTCTTGTACAGTAACAGTACAGCAGTGTTATCACATCTGTCCTGATGTTAATATGTTTAAGAGGATTACCTGCATCACTACAAAGACCCACAGCTGGCAGCATCTTTAGGAAGGTGTGTGTTATCTGTCCAGACTCACACTTGATGTTAACCCAATCCTCCTTTACAAGTCTATTCCGTCGCATCAGTGAATTACAGTCAAGTTATTGTATATTTGTCATAAATAAAAATCAGCAAAAATATGCACAAATATTGTGTTCCAAAATAAGTTTTGCAGTATAACCATCAGGACAGCAGTGGTGTGTGAACTGAGTTTGGTGACAATAGACCTTATGCGCCAGAGAAACGAGGGTGCAGCATCTTTAGAGTATTTGAACTTCTGTTTTTGCGGTCGCTCTGTATATTTCTATGGCATTGCTGTCCAGGACTAATTAGCTTTTGACGTGGATTTACTTAATGTAAAGTTAACGAAAGTCATCATGACGATTGTAATGTTTAAAGGAGATGTCTTAACAAATGTCAGAAGACAGGGAAGATTTTAAAACGAGCTGTTCATTCATAAATACACAGGATCGCTGTAAAAATACAGACCGGAAGACAAAAGACATCGAGCGCAGCGCTGATAAGGGGCGGGGCTACATATCATTGAGAGATGGTTCGTCTGTAGCAGAGATAGCGTGGGTGCTTGGGTGCGGCCGCCCCAGGGCCCCGTGCCAATTAGGGGCCCCTCAAACGCTGCCGATCTTGCTTCACTGACATAGGCAAAGTACACCCAGCAAACACATTGCGTTGCGGCAACGTCTGTGGCACGTTGCATTTCTGCTATGGCAACGTCGCTGTCTACGTGCTCGCAACATTGTAACAACGTAGAATTGTAAGACACAACAGGGCTGTAGCAATGTTGTTGCGTGACATTCAGCAACTGAGAGACGACTTTCTGACAATTAGCCTACATTTTTTAGTATCCTAGATATAGATATCCCCCATTTAGCAAGTTATGTTTTTGTGGTTAATTTTTAATTAGTCATATGTAAGATAATTATATACTTTTAAAATATTGTTTATCCTTATTATTATTTATGGGCCTAACAGTAAATTAATTATAATCAACACCTGCAAGTGTACACTTTGAAGAGTAAAAATGACATAGAAGGTTAGCTAATTCAACTTTATTAAGTATATGGTAATCAAATTGCACTTCCAAAAGTCATACATTTGTGAGAAAATAAGGCTATACAGGGAGTGACTAACGTTAACTAGCATGAGCAGATATGAAAATCTAGCAAAGAACGAGACGACAAATCAAAGGAAAAATAAACAGGTGTGAGCGGTTACAAAAAAAAATCTCACTGTGTGTTTCCAAAAAAGGAAAAAACATTATGCAAGTAGCCTACGCGCTTAAGTCGCTGCCTGTTCAAGAGTGCTGAAATCAATTACTCATCATTAAAGTCATGTTGGCTTCATTATGGCTTATAACTTTAGGCATAAAGTTAAATATTTGTCATACCTGACCAGAAAATGTTCAAATAAATGTCACAATAGACAAGTTGTAGGTTGTGTCAGGGGCGGCGCCAGAGAATTTTTAACGCAGGTACTGAGGTTATTGACAGGGGGAGCTGCGCAATTATATAGCCTTTTGTATATTTAAATACTATTATTAAATGAGCAAAACTTAAATATTTAATATTCAATTATTTTAATTATCACAATTAAAGTTTTAATTTTACTAAATTGAATAAGCACAACATTCAGCATTCAATCAAATATTCTTAAAGATGTATTATTAATAATGTTATTTCAACATAATATCTCGTTATTTTGACATAATATGTGTGCGTGCAATATAATCAGAGAGTAGCCTATTTTTTTCGTTTGGAATTGTTTCATTTAAAGATTTCATTGCAAGCTTTCTAAAGATATATTTCTCATGTGTGTGAGGCATAGTTTCGGTTAATTTATGCACTCAAGTTCACGTGACCTCGCCTGCGCCTGCGCCTCCATGTCATGATTACATTCTCTGCTATATTTGCTTCTTATTTATTAAATCCAGGCAATTGGTTGATGTTTTTTTTTTTTTTTTCAATTAATATACAATTTATACAAAGCGAAAATCACTTAAAAGAAAGGCTTTCTACAAAACACAACGTAGGCTAATGAGTCAAAATCATGTCTGACCCAGTTCATGTCTCCTGATATATTGCACATCCTATCTTACTCATGCTGTTCACTTTTCATAATCAACATAGATGAAAAAAAAACATTATAATATTTTAACAAATATGAAACTAAATGCGCTTATTTAATGGCTACAACACGTAGGCTATACAGTAGTAGGCCTACAGACTCTCTATTTTTTACAAATTGCTGCACATTCATTTAATTCTGAATTTTGCACGTTGAAAGGCATTTTTTTGTGCATATCCGCAACATTTATCAAGTTTACGGATAGGTGTGTGTGCATTTAATAATCATTGTGATACTAAATTCATAATAAAGTAGGTTATATGTACAAAAAATCAGATGAGCCCAGAATACAAACGCAACGTGTTTAATTAGCCTACACATTAAGCATTTTCCTCCCATAGGAAACCATTGTAAGAACACTTGTCTTAATGCAGATTAGAATGTCCCAGCATATGTCGAAATAACGAGATATTATGTCGAAATAACGAGAGTGCTGAAGCACCTGCTAGCCCCTCCCTAGCGCCGGCCATGGGTTGTGTTTGTATAATTCCGTATCTTATTTATCTGAGGTAAATTAAACGCAATTCTCACGTATCCTTGCTTGATGATGAATGAGACGGCCCAGCGGTTGGTTGAAATTTAAAAGGCTGATTTTCGCGCGTCAGGGCAGTGACGAGTACATATGTTGTCCAGTGTCCGGCACAACAACCTAGCAACGGCCGTTCCCGCTGCGGTACATTGCTATAGAATAGTTACGAAAATGGAGAGAAAATATAAATCGGGCGCATTAAAAAGAAAAGAAAGATATTGTAGGAAAAGTGTGGTAGCATCGTGTGCTCCTCTCACATCGTACTTCTCATCATCATCTTCATCATCCACAACTCAACACTGTCAAAATGATAATAATACCGTTAACGTTACTCAGTCATCGATAGTTAACGTTACTGCAAGTATTAAGTAGTTAAACTAGGGTTGTGTTCTCAGGTGGTTCTAATGTATCTAGCCTTCCTCCCTGAAGAGCCAGCCTCATCAACACTGTGAAGGCCTCATGGACACCTCAACAAACTTATCTCCATACCGGCGTGATGACTCTGACCCCTAACCAGATGAACGATGAATTTCGTGAAAGTTCTGATCCCATCTGACTTCTGACCTATTATGCCGCCTAAATCATAATCATACACTGTTCGTTTGTTGGCCAAAGGAGGACTGGCCCCCCGACTGAGCCTGGGTTCTCCCAAGGTTTTTTTCTCCATTCTGTCATCTGATGGAGTTTTGGTTCCTTGCCACTGTTGCCTTTTTTCGCCATTGGCTTTTGGCTTGCTTAGTTGGGGCCATTTAACATTTAATTTTGAATTTAACAATACTATTACAGCTTTACTTTCCTGTTATCTCTGTAAAGCTGCTTTGAAACAATTTGTATTGTAAAAAGCGCTATATAAATAAAGGTGACTTGACTTGACTTGACTTCCTCTTGGTGTGTCAATCAAAGCACAGGAATGGATCAAGACAGTCGGCTTCACTCAAAGGGTTTATTGAACACTGAGAATTCGTTGGTCTGTGTGAGGTATGTGTGTGGTTCTACAATAAAACAAATAAATAAATAATCAGCATAACATGACTTGACTATTATCAAAATAAATCCCACTATACATCACATTGCATTGCAGTATACAATGTAATAGATACATAACTTAACTTTCCGTGGACCAATACAATACAATTTGGTGCTGTTGTGGCAATCCGATCGGCTTCTGGGTTTCTAATAACTAATTTAGGATGATAAGAATTGTGATAGTCGACTACGCCACCCTGACTCAATCAGGGAATATACCCAGTAGTTACACTAGGCCACAGAGGTTCGTGTGTGCCAGGGAGGTCAGAGACGCAAGTACAATACAGTTACAAATAATCTTTTATTGCCATACAAAATTGTAAAAACAGTACTTCCTTGTTTTAAAAGGCACTCAGCACATGTACACAAATATCATTGAAAAAGACAGATTTCGGGGTGCGTCAATGATGGCTCATACAACACAGTCCCCTACCCACAAGGGTAGAAGGACTTCAGGGAAACTGTTTCTCTACCCACAAGGCAAACAAAGGAAAAGAAAAGAAAGAAAAAAACACAACCCACCCAGGCTGGGGCTACAGGCGGAAGGACCACTTATAGGCTTTTCCAAAAGCACGATCCTACTCACACACACACCCACATGTCACCGTGCGCTTAAATCACACACTGGCACTTCAAAAGTGTCACCCCACAGCAGCACCACCATGCAGAGAAGGTCCTTCCGCCCAAGCACCTCAGTCCCTGGGGAGAAACAAACAAACGGCGGGGTTTAATACAACCCTAAAAATAACCAACATTAATAAAACATACAAATATACATTGCAAAAGACCAGCTGATCTTCGAAGAGAAAACCACACGTAATTAACCAGAAGAAAAAATAAACGGAACCAAACAACACACACACACACACACACACACACACACACACACACACACACACACACACACACACACACACACACACACACACACACACACACACACACACACACCTAAATGAAACTTAAACTAATCACAAACATACACACACACACACACACACACACACACAGGGAGCCTAGGAAGAATAACAGAAGTTAAGGCTGTTACAGCACACACGCATACACACCCACGCACACTAGTGCGCGTCCAACTATCACTCAGATTATAATTCTCAGTCACTCTAAAAAAAGGGAAACAGAAAACAGACAGTAGACGTGTAATCCCGGCAACGGGCACGTCGACCCGCGACGATTCACAACAATATGAAGAGCAGCGCGAATACTGCAGTTTGAGCGGGGCTCGGATTCCCACGTAGCCAAATCACGGCCGATACAGAGAGAGAGAGATCGGAACGAAACTCGTCCGGAGCAGTGGCGGCGTTTCACAAAAACCTAGAGTATGGCATTCCCTCTGGCATAACGTTACATTACATAGAACAACGACATTACCGAACGATATAGCCTACCTAAAATGCACAAAGCACTGTTAAGTTGTTATGCGTTGTGTCAGGAGGGAAAGAAAATAGGGATAGCTCACAGCTTATTAGGCCAGACAGAATCGCGGAGGCGATTGGCATCACAGAGAGTTTTATTCACCAATCAAATTCGGGGCAACTATCTGTACCACGCTCCGTCCACATCGTTATCAAACAAACAAAACCAGATACGTGAGTTGAGAGCGTACATTTGCACTACGTGCCTGTCTTTTAGCAAAAAGATACTTTTCACTGAATATCTACAGTGGCGTAGGGCGAGGGCGTTGAGGTGCTTGAAAGCAGCTTTTGACGTGTTCGACCTGAGTTCGAATCCGCCTTTTGCCGAACTCTCTCTTCTCCCTTTTCCCAACACCGAAACCGTGATATGGCTTTGTGCCTTTATAAAACAGCACAAGACTGCAATTAAGTAGCCTATATAGGCATTCTGTTTGTGCTGCGTGATTTAAAGTGCACACTTTGCTCACGCAATCAGCATGGTAATCTGGTGTTTTCTCCAAAATAAAACCTTTATTTCTTGCAAGTGAAGAAATTAAGACTCGTTTATATGAAAGGAATATTTCATAAATAAATAAGCCCAGATTTTACAGTGGGAAACCGTGTTTAATTACTCCAGTATCATTTAATGTAAACTGCATTTGACAAACAAAGAACTACACAGATGTATACTATAGGCCTACACGGTCTATCAATAAATGCATGCACGTTTTCATCTGCTTTTGTTCTGACGCTGACGAGAAGCCGGTTGGGAGGAGCCGGTTTCATGCATATGACTTTTAAAGGTGACGACTGACTGAGCGATCACGAAACGCACATTTTTGGGGTGGCTGGGGTGGAAATTTAGGGGGTTTAAAAAGCCCTTCTAAAGTCTTTAACGAGCATCATCAAAATCAGCTGATGTTTTATCTGAACTCTGACTGCTAGGGTATAGCAATGGCCATACTCTGCCATACGCAAACGCCGCCCCTGGTCCGGAGGATGAAAGAGGAGACCCGCGCTTTACAAACGCCCTAAATGGAAGTGAGACGTTACTACTACTCCTCACAACAATGTTCCAAGCTTATTTTAAATATCACTTACCAAGGGAGGACAACACCTCTCATACAATTCCATAAACTACTGTTTACGGCAATTCCCATAAACTACTGTTTACGGCAACCGTCAATACAGGCAACCAGCTGGTGTACAGGAAGCAACATATTAATAACATCGTGACACTATACCGCACGCCATCATAATACACTACTCAACACGAGACAGCCTACCTAACATTGAAGGAGGAGCAGACACCCCATCCGAGCTGGTAGTACACCGTCGGAAATTACTACTGGACACACTACAATGCAAAGAAGTGACGACACATCAATAGCGTTCTCAACACACGATTTAACAACCACTATCAGCACGTACCTGAGGTGCCAGTGGATGACGAAAACGAAGAGGGACGAGTTGTGACGCACTTTGGGTACGACCAACCCTGATTAAATAACCCATTCTCTTCCTCTGATATGACGCCACAACTGTCACTCAATTAACTAATTTCATCACACTGTCATTGTTTAAATAGCCTAAACATAATCTGCACGTTGAAACCGAAAGTGTCCATAGATGGACAATGAATACCATACAACACACTATACAGTACTCCCATGTAAACCTAACAAAGAATTAAGTATCATATCATAGTAACATGAATAAACATGTACAGAACAGGCTGAAAATATCCTCAACTGCGATATTATACCGTAAACACAGCTCGTGAATGCACCAAACGCGCAAGCTTAGATCTCACACTGTTCATTCTGACTAACTCCATGACAGCGGACAAATACCAGATTACCATTGAAAATAAATGCTATGATTAACAAGGATTGTCTGCTGATCAAACGGGTACTCACAATCAGTAATAAACGCACACTATAGCACACAGAATAAGGGTTATTTCTCCCAGTCCCGTGCAAGTCTTTCTCTCGCTTCATTCGGGAGTGTCCGGGAATGATTGACAGGTGCACTCAGCCCCACCTTTCCAACATTGCCACCCCCAAATTTATTTAGAAATTTGTTCCGTTGGAAATTACTTCAGGGTTCCTGTTGGTTGTCTTCGCTTCCAGGATGCTCATCCTCTTCAGGGATTTCAGGAAGCACTATCAGACGAGCTATAGGCCGAGTATACGTTCTGTGTTTTATTCTCCGCTGTTCTGACACGGCCATCGGCTCCTGGGAAGACTTTCAGAATTCTTCCGATCTGCCATAGGGACCGAGGTAGTTGGGGGTCAACTAACATGGCTACAGAGCCAGGCTCGATGTTAGGTGATAGTATTTGCCACTTTCCTCTCGTCTGCATTGCCGGTGGATATTGCCTTATAAATCGTGTCCAGAATCTGTCAGCTAATACCTGGGAGTGTCTCCATCTCCGCTTTGTGAGGAGTTCAGACTCTGGATACACCACCTGGGGTAAGGAACCATCTGGCCGCCCCATCAGCAGACAATTTGGAGTAACTGGGTCCAGATCAGCCAGATCTGCCGAAACATATCCTAAAGGCTTAGAATTTAGGATGGCTTCAATCTCAATCAAAACTGTCTGAAGCACTTCTTCGGACACCGTTTCTGAACCTAGGGTTACACGAAGGGCAACCCTAGGTTCAGAAACGGTGTTGCACGAAGGGCAGCCTTTATCGAACGAATCTCCCTCTCCCATACACCTCCAAAGTGCGGAGAGGCTGGAGGATTGAAGTGCAAACTGATCCTTTGTTTGGCTAACAGCTGTTGTAAGTCTGGACTGAGTTGGCTGAAAAATTCCCGGTGTTCTGTCTCTCCACCTCGGAAATTGGTGCCCTGGTCGGAGTACAGTTCGGCAGGCTGACTACGTCGACCAATGGACCTTCTCAGTGCCATCAGAAAGGCATCACTGTTCATTGAGGCCAGCACCTCTATGTGCACTGCACGGGTGGTGAGACACTTGAATAGAAGGCCCCACCTCTTTTCTACCCGGCGTCCCAATTTCACCACCAATGGCCCAAAACAGTCCATTCCTGCTGAGTAAAATGCTGGCTTAAACAATCTGAGCCTTGGAGAAAGGAGATCAGCCATCTGCTGTGTTGCTGGCTTCGACCTCCACTTACAACAGTCGAGAAATGCCCTTTGGTGCTTCCTAATTGCCTCCCTGCCTCTCAGAATCCACACTCTCCTGCGGAGCTCAGCAAACACTCGCTCAGGTCCTGGATGGTGAACTCGAGTGTCATAGTCCTTAATCAGTAGCTGAGTGTTAGGATGATGAGAGTCAAGTACAATAGGGTGCACAGTAGCTGGGTCAATGGCTTCCACTCTCCTCAGTCGTCCTCCGACTCTGATGAGTTGGTTTTCAGAGTCAAATACCGGAGAGAGACATAGCAACGACTGTTGGAGCGAACTGGCTTGTTGGATTTGAGCAGCTGAAAATCCTCATCCTCATATTTGTAATTGGTTACAATTTCTAATTGTAAAATATGTATGTATAGATAATTTCTTTTGTCCTTGCATTCTTTGGGACCCTGTGACACATCTGTGTGAAAGGTTAATTAATATGCAGCTCATTATGTATGTGGCACATTATCCGGCCTTTGTCTTCTAAGGTGTGAACACGCCTCCACGCATATTGCCTTTCCAAACAAAAGGTGTCTTATAAAATTTAAATCAATGTATTGTTTTGTGTAAATGATTAGGCAGGATGATTTTCAGATCATTTTGAAGCAAAAAATCTAGGCAACAACGCCCATTAGTCAAAAGTCTTGTGGACACATATTTAGTATGTGTTTTGTGGCCTTATTTCAGACACTTTAAGTTTTAGTTTTTTCAATAACATGCATAAACAATATTCTCTCAAAAATGCAAACATGTTCATACATTTTGCTCACATATTATGGTAGCCCTGTTTGTGCTAAATAGAGTGTAATTACACCTTTGCTATTAATATGTTTATAAGCAACTGAAAAAAGCACAAATGTCAGGGCATGTCAAAACATCTCAAGGACCCCAAAAACACCTTGGACCCCAGAGGGTTAACTTCAACCCGAGTCATCTTAGTCTCCAAAAGACTGATAGCCTCTTGGTCCTCTTTGGATCGGGTGACCTGCTTCTCACAGCGGTAGGGTAAGGCATCAATCTGCCACAGCCTTTCAACATCTTTTTTTCAGCTCTAGTTCAGCAGGAGTGAGGGATAAGCACTGTTGTGACGACAGTTGATCCTTCAGGAATCTCGCCGGTCCCTGCAAGGTCCATTCGAGTCTTGTCTGAACGGCTGCAGGTCCTCCAGAGGGGCCCAGACGAACAGGCGATATGGGAGTAATGAGGTGCGTATTATCAGCCCCAATCAGTAATAGTGGGCGTACTCCATCGAATGACTGCAGTGGAAGGTTCTTCAGGTGCTGATACTTCTCCAGTACACTAAGAGGGTAAGAATGGTCCGCTAGACCAAGGCACTCGGCAGTGAAGGCAGCTGAGATTCTTAATATCTTCTGTGGCTGAGTTACTGGAGAAATCTGGAAGGAGACTACGGCACCATTAACAGTTTGAACCTCCTGGCGGATAGTACGCAGGGCTAAGCTCTCCATGGGACCATGAACTCCAAGTTTGGTGGCTGCAGGGGATAGAAGAATCGTCCTCTCTGAACCATCATCCAGGACGGCATAAGTATCCATGGTCTTGTCTTTGTGACGGAGCAGAACTCTAACAACCTTGAGGAGAACTTTCCTACACCCTGTAGGTTTATCCAGATACAGGGTTTCAGTCGTTGAATTAACCAGACATGACCCTTCAGTCACTGGTTTGGAGTTCACTTCATGAAGGATCTGTAGGTGTCTGTCTTTACAGATACTACAGGGCTTTTTGAGGGTACACTTAGCGGCTGGGTGAGCACGCCCACAGCGCCAACAACGGTGATTCATCTGGATCCAATCTGTGATCTGCCGTTTGTTGAAAGACTTAAAGGTATCACACTGACTGAGGTAATGGTCATTTTTGTCACAATACAGGACAGAAAGCTTTGGGCTGTGCTTTGATGATCCCTGAACTGGCTATTGGAATCAGAGCTGGTCCTATAGGTAAGTTGACCGGGCTCTCGTCCGCTCCATGAAGTACAGCAGCTGACCGTCCAGCAGGGTTTGTCGCTCTCCCCCGGTCCGTCTTCTGCTCTACCCTTGCCGACGGTCCGAAGTTTGACTCTCACTGCTCTGAAACCACGCTTCATAGTGTAACCATTCAGAGAAGTCTATGAGGTTATACACTGCACCAGGAGAAACATGTGTCTTCTGAACTCCGACCTCATTTCAGGAGGTAGTTTGCTTAGCAGCCTCTCCACATGCGAACCACACCTCAATTCCGACTGACCTTCATGGCCCAAAGTCTCCAGCATACCGACAAGGGATTTAATTTGCAAGGCGAACTTGTCAAAGGCTGCTGTATCACCTCGTTGTATATCAGGAGCGTCCATCACCTTAGCTATCTTTCTGAGGGCTAGCTTGTAAGGTTGTCCGAACCTCTCAGTCAAAGCTGCCATGGTATCACTATACAGGAATGGTGAGTTCAAATAGGAGTCAGCTACCAATCGGGCTTCATCTAATCTCAAATGATCCATCAATGTCTGATAGCAGAAGAGCTCAGTCGCATCCTGGGGTAAAAGGTTCTCCAGAGCAGGCTTTAGTCTGGTGAACGATTGTCACCGGCAATCTAAAGTGGAGGATACCTCGTCGGTCACGGATGCCTCTGGCCCTAGCAGCAGCGCCAGCATGGGTCCTTCAGAGGCGCACCGCCTAGCCAATGTCCTGTCTGAAGACGAATATCCCACTGACCCGTACCTTTTTCGTCACCGGCCTCTCACCACTGAATTGATCCGTGCAGTGATTGGGCATGGTCCTTGCCAGCCTGGTTTGAGGGACGGCTACAAAGAGTTCCCATATGACCAGGATAAGCGACGCTTCAGTTCGGCTTGGTATATGCGGCAGATAGGAGGCTCAGGTAACCCAGTGAAGCGTCAGTGGTTGGTGTACTTACCCAGGGCAAACCGACTATTCTGTTTTTGTTGCTGGCTTTTTGGTAAAAAGTCCAGTGACAGTGCTGGGAAAGCCTGGGTTGACCCATGTATGGGGTTTTCTTCATTTAAAAAAGGGACAGAGCGGGTTGAGACACATGTAAGGTCCGGCGCTCACCGGGAGGCAGAGAAGGCTTATCTAATGACAAAGTTTCGTTTGAGTCAGGACAGCACTGTCATTGCGGAGCTTCTGAAAGCCGAGAGAGAGCAGGTAGAGAAGAACAGAAGGATCCTACACAGGCTGGTGGACACCACGCTCTTTTTAGCCAGACAGGTGGCCACAGAGAACATGCTGGGCTGGGAGCCCCTGACTCTAACGAGGGGAATTTCTTAGAGCTGAATTTCAGCAACCTGAAGTCGCTGGCTCACTACGACTCCATCCTCGAGCAGCACATGAATAACCCGGTCAGCAGAGTGACATACCTCAGTCACCAGTCCCAAAACAAGCTCATTGCAGCTCTTTCCAAAGAGACACTCAGCACAATAATCGATGAGATAAAGTCAGCAAAGTTTTTCTCAGTTATCGTAGATTCCACCATAGATATAACGAGAATGGATCAGTTTTCTCTTTCACTCAGATATGTCACCAAAACAGGCAGCAGCATTGGCTTTATTAAATTTGAGGAGTTACCTGATGGTAGTGCGGCGTCATTTTATGATCTTCTGCATAATTCGCTGACAAAGGACCTTGGTCTTAATGTAAATGATCTGAGGGGACAAGAATATGACGGTGCCAGAACCATGTCAGGGCAGTTAACGGGGCTGCAAGCCAGGGTCAAGCAAAATTTCTCAGACAAGGCATTTTATGTCCACTGCTGCGCACACATACCTCAATCTGATTCTTATGGATGCTGCGTGTTGTTTGTGTAGCGCAAAAGTTTTTTCTGTACACTTGAGACCTTGTACTGCTTTTTAACTTCAAGCCTTCTGAGATTTAAAATACTGGAGGAGGAGCAGGAAAACATGCAACTGGAAAGAACCATTCTTACGCTGAAAAGCCTTTCTGACACAAGGTGGGCCTCCAGGAAGCAGGCCACAGAAGCGGTGATAAAAAGCCTCCAAGCTATTCTCAAAGCTCTGAACCGTATCCAACACCACCACAACAGCACACCCAAGGCGGCCTCTGAAGAAACTCAGCACATTTGAATTCATTTTTGTGTTGGTGTTTTGGAACGATTTGTTGAAGAAGACGTACATCCTGTCGAATTACCTCCAAAAAGAATTACTGGATGTCAACACTGCTGTGGATCTTATTGACAATTCTGTGTCTCAGATCAGGGAGTTACGCACAGAGGAGGCCTTTGACAGTATGGAGAACACAGCAAGAAATATGGCCAGAGAAAGCGACGCAGCCACCGAGTTTGCGGAGCAGAGGGTTCGCAAAAGAAAAAGGCATTTTGACGAGGACGCAGAGGATAACCAGATCGAGGACAGCAGACGCCGCTTCAAAGCAGACATTTATTTTTACATTCTCTATGTTTTAGTAGGGCAGTTTGAAAGTCGATTTTCAGACTTAAAAAAAATGGCCAAACTGTTTGCAGTACTCTGCCCAAAGCGGTTTGAGCACCCTGATGCTGAGGAGAAAATGCTTGAGCTGGCCCGGTTCTACTCAGAAGACATGCCCAAGCCAGAAGACACAGTGGAGGAGTTTCGCTCTTTTCGTGGATTGTATTCCGAGTTGAAGATGGATCTCACCACCGACGCCGTCCTGCCATTCCTCATTGCCAACGACATGGATAGAGCCTACTGTTGTAAACCTTTTCTTCTTACATGTAGAAAAACTCAGAAGCGAAGACCAGGAGACCTGGGGGTATCTTTTAAGCAGGATTGTTTATTTGCTGTAGTCTGCTTCGTCCAAAATCTTACCCAAGTCTAACTAAGGGAACTTTACATTGTAGTTTATATACATTTCAAGGGGGAGGGATTACATGAGGTATATAGGTTTTGGGAACCTGCTCAGCATGAGACACGAGAGAAGGACGGTGCAGGACTTCTCGTACTGAGACAAGAACTCCAAGACAAATGGTCTCAGTAATAAAACAGCAGGTGTTCAAACTTGCTCAGCATGAGTCTTCACCCGGTGAGACTCGAGAACAGGAAGGCATGGCCTTCTCGTACTGAGACGGGACAGTCAGGAATATCCCGCTGGGAACCCCTACCATTTGCAAAGATTTCCTGGTCTCAACATTTAAAAACTTTCTCAATATAAAATACTATTGTATTGGAAATCTAAATTAAACATTTAAATAAAATTTGTAATCCTACACTACCCACACCTGACCATTCTCCACAGGATTTATAAAACCCTTCCCATCGGCCAGTGCCGAACGAAGTTTCAGCCGTCTGCGGCTCATTAATACATGCTTGCGTTTGTGCATGGATGAGGCCAGACTGTCAAATCTCACCTTGCTGTGTGTGGAGCGGGACATAGGTATTAGGGTTGCCCTAGGGTGACCAGAAGTCCCGAAAAATTCGGGACAGTCCCGAAATCTAAGCTGTTGTCCCGAATCCCGAAACCGGCCTTAATTGTCCCGAAAATTATACTAAAGCAAAATCTTGATATAAAATATTCAAAACTGTCCGTGGAAATTGAGTCGTCCTGCAGCCAGACCCTTCAAATTGCACCAGCCGCAGCCGCGACTCCAGCGAGGACAGTGAATGTGCAGGCAGCCAGTCTAAACTTTTGTTTTTTACGCACGTCATTCGCTCTTGACGCGCGAATGGATTCAAAGTGTTCCTTTTTTTTTTGACTCGCTATTCGTGTCTGGTGTGAACGCAGCATTAAAGGAGTGATTGGTCGCGTCACTGTGTGCAAAAAAAAAAACTTAGTCCGGGCCTTAATGTCTGATGTCGGGTTACACAAAGCAAATCATCTACAAAATTATTTAGTTTTCCTATGTAATGACCGATAATTTAGTTGTAATAATAATTTTGGCATAAGGCTTATTAGCGTTAGGCTATAGCCTGAAAGGTCTGATTTAGCCTACACACTGTTACAACAGTAACACTTTTTTTTTCACAATGACATTTGAGTTCATGATTTTAATGTTGTTGTGTTTTTTTTG
This sequence comes from Chrosomus eos, assembly GCA_036326025.1. Lineage (NCBI taxonomy): Eukaryota > Metazoa > Chordata > Actinopteri > Cypriniformes > Leuciscidae > Chrosomus > Chrosomus eos. Next base: position 49,537,830 of record CM070822.1, read on the forward strand.
TGGCAGACTAAAGACTAATGACAGACTGTTGATCTTTGAATTAAAAAAATACGTTTGGTTCAGGTTTGAAATTCATTATCTTTTAAGGCTATGTAATATAATAGTAGGACCCCCCCCCCCCCGTCCCGAATGTCAGCCAATTTCATCTAGTCACCCTAGGTTGCCCTTATTTTTCAAGCTTTGATTTATAATTGTCTGACCCCCTCAAGTTGTTCCAATACATGAAAAAATAATTCAGGCAAAATATGAGGTCATTTGAACAATATTTAGAGGTGGCTTTTTTTAGAGTTTGTAAATTACACACTGATGTCAAAGGAAGAGGCAATAATAATCCTTTCCATTATAATTAGTTTTATTCATATCAGATACGCATTGTGTAAGTAACTTTAACGTTTACTCTATTCTTCTCCCAGTTTACCTGCCACTTACTTTTATGTATTTCGGGAGAAGTGGATGAATTGACGTGTTGTAAATCCAACAGATCCGATTCTCTGAAATGCGTCTGTGGCACAAACTAAGATGGCGGCGCCCATCGCACATACAGCTCAACTAATGCGATCGTTATAAAGTTGTTTAACAACAAAACACTTCCACAAGCATATATTTCACAATCGGAATATATGATATTTCGTGCCATGTCTAACAAATTTGTGAATATTTTGAATAAAAAAGGAAAAATGACATTAAAGCATTTCACTACAAAGCGAGCAATTCTCAAAGCATTAGAAGAGCGTGTCGGTGAGAAGGATCCGCCGAAACGCGCTCAAGTGGACATGCTGACTATAAAACAGAAAACGCTCGATAACTTTGTCTCGAAGTCCAGCAGAAACCTGTTTTCAATGCTGGGTATACCTGATGCATTCCTGTCTGAAGATCCCGAATCATGGAACAGTAGAGATTATTTCAAAGCTGCGGAGGCAATAATCAATAGTCTGGCGGTAACAAACGACCACGCAGAACGTGGTGTTGCGCTCATCCAAGATGCGTCACAATCCGGGCGCTTTAGGTGTGAAGAACAGCTGCAGTATGCTCTGCAAGTCCGAATACAATTTCCTGATGCCAAGAAATCAACGCTGCTTGGTGTTAAGAAACTCTGAACTATTGACTTTGAGCTGTGCAAACTGTGAAAAGATGCGTATCATCAGTTATCTTGCAATAGTCAAATGTATGTTGTGAAAGATATATTTGGTTAAATAATTATTATTGTACTCACATTGAACTGTGATCAAGTAATAGGCTACGTAATTTGATGCATTCTGCAAACTGTGTAGGCCTACATTATTGAATACAATGCTCAATGCTAAATGTTTTAGAATAAAGAATTTTGCTGTAGAATTGCCTACAAAAACAGCGAACTTTGATGTGCTTGAGCTACCTCTAGATATGAATATTTTTGCCCCATTTCTTTTCTGGGGTGTTTTTAGCATAAATGGAACAACTCTGGGGGGTCAGGCTGCAGAAAAACGGGAAAAAAAATCCTACACTTAAGGGCCACCTTAATAGGTATTGAAAAGTGGTTGGCAGATTTGCCTCCATCAGGGAGAGGAGGATGAAGGGACCATGATATGTATATAGTTTTGTTAGATTTATTTGTTCTAGAGGATTGTTTGATTCTCAAAGTTTTCATCCCAGATTTCATGTAGCATCTGTAGAGTTGTAAACAAACTTTGTGTTCAATATATATAATAGTGCCATGCCAATCATATAATGTGTGGCACTGATTGAGCGCACTTGGCCTGTTCAGCACCATCGCTGTCAATGAGATATCGCTGTCTGTGGTGCTGAAACATTTTTACTTGACTGGCAAACTGTTTTTTTGTTCGTCAATACAAACTTGTAAAAAAATGTGGCTTTTCTTTGTGTTTTATTTAACATATAAGCTTAATTGGCTCAACAAGTGACACATTATTACATATGCATTCATCAAATATTTTACGTTTTTTTTTTTTACGGTTTTAATTTAAAAATGACGTGGTAGCAGAGGGCCCCATGATGAAGCTCCGCCCCCACGGTACTGAGAGTCTAGCTCCGCCCCTGTGGTTCGTGTGTTGTTTTCTTCCTAAGTCCTGCCTGAGTTGTGTGTGTCAATGACTAAAAGTAAGTGTTTATTCACCATATATATATTTTGCTGTTGTTGATGCTAATTGATATTAGTCTCTGGGTTGTTTATATGTAAGATAAAGTGATGCACGGAAGACCCGCGGCTCTGCACAAGTGAATGTTTATATGAACGGAAGCGTTTGGAATCGTGTTATGTGAACCCGTTTACGCCATTGTGGCATAATTTCCACCTAAAAGAAATGTTAGTTTGATTATGTGTATGATGAATCTGTCAAATGTACACTTAATGTATATTGACCTATGCATGTATTTGGTTCATGAAGCTAACAAGTTTAAGGATGCACATTATTTATGTATATTGTGTTACAGTGCTTTGTACAGCTTTACATGTTATCTGGTAATTTACATGTGGTAATGTTATGTTATTCTCACTTAATTTACGTAATTTATTTCTTCTTTCCTTTGTTTAGACCAAACACACACGCACATAAGTTACCATCCATTCCAATGTAACCAGTGAACTTGATGGACATTAAAGGAGAACTCCGGTCAATTTTAACTGTGAGCTCATTTATTTGTAAATTTGGAGTGCTGTCAGTACAGAGAACAACGACAAAAATCGGTGTTTCCTACACAGTGTAATCCTCTTTTTAAAATTAGCACCCTGTTGACTTAAACGGGGCAAGTTTTAAACCTGCTTTTACCCAGATAGCAAAAAATATCGGCAAGGCTTCTTTTTGCCGCCGGCCCTAAGCTGTCGGCTATAGGTGCGTCTCACTGGCGGGGATCTTACGTTTGCCGCCGAATTCGTCACGCCCAATTTTTGCGAGATGCCGCCGGCGAATAGCTGGCGGGCCGCCGGCTTCATTTTCTCTGGCGGTTGCCTCCGTCGAATGGACCGCGGCCGGCTGGCGGCAAGCCGCTTTGAAATACAAGGATTTCTACTCTCAAAATCGACCAGCCATGGCTATTATAATTTCTTTTGCTACAAAGCCATTGGGGTTTTTAGGCTATAACAGATTTGACTCTTGATTCCATTATGAGGTTTAGGAAATGACATTTAAATTACTTTGAAACTCTAAAGATTATACAGTAATAGGCTATGTAAAATATATTTAATTATTTTATGCAGGTAAAAATTGTTTACATTTCTTTGATTGATGCACATTTGAGACATGCAGCAATAAACCAAAAATTATTTTGCAATAAAACTTACTTGGCAATAAATATCTTTCTGATTAGATTTTAAAATAGATATTTAATTCATGGTATGAACAATTTAGCAGATTATTTTTTTAAAGGCAATTAAAAAAAATCTAAACACATTATAAATGTAAAAAATGTATTGCTAAAACTCATTACAAAGACTGTAAACTGTGAAGTAGCCTACTGAATTGTGGAGTTAGACCATTAAACAGTTTTGCACCATTGATGTGTTCAGGATTTTTTGGACGGGGCTAAAACAGGGCTCGATGACGCACTGGAGCCCCTGAGGCTGGCTCGTGGCTCGTGGCTCGCACATTGCGCATCAGTTGACGGGCTTTGGTTATGGGTTTGTTTGCCTCCGTTAGATTAAAACACTTAAATAGCATGGTGTTACACACTCCTGTACAGTAGCCGGCGGTATGCACCTACAACCCAGCTAACAAAAAAGGTCCCCAGAACGTCCCCTAAATGGCCTGTGCGAACGTCCCCCCGAACGTCCCCGTGTAGGGTCCGCTTAATGTCCCCCGGACTTTCGGGAAGACGTCCTCCGGACGTTCAAGAGGACGTTCCCAGGACCACCAGCGGCCATTCGGGACGTTTAGGGGACTTTTGCTTAATAATATATTAATGAAATAAAAATATTATTTTAATAGGCTAATAGATCGTTATTCTTATTAAATAATTGCTTTTACTTTCGGCAAGCCAAAGAAAACAGACACGTGAGAAATATTAAGGAACAAAATATATTTATTTAACAGAACAATCGTAGCCTAAAGGTAGGTGTGTGTGTGCGTGTGTGTGTGTGTGTGTGTGTGTGTGTGTGTGTGTGTGTGTGTGTCTGTTCTTGTTGTCTCGTCTGGGTCTGGTTGTCAGGTGTGGCCGGGGTTACTCCGCTGGAAATTCTTCCCGTTGGCTTCTAACCTGCATAACGAAATAAGCACAGAAAATTGGCAACGTTAACGGTTTATGGTATCATTGTGCATATGTGAAATTGGGCTTAAGCTTCGAAATGTTTTGTCAATCTTTTATTTTTTTATAACTTCAACTTTGTTTAATTTCCTCTCAGTCTTTTTGACTGGAGCAAAAAAAAAAAAAAAAGCTCTATTACCGTGGTGGCGGGCGGTAATGCATCGCGCATCACTCAGCTTGTTTGCCAACTGCAAATAAAATCTAACGAAGAAGAATATAGCTCTTCTTCTTCGTCGTTGGGGTTGTCATCAGGGGCTGATATACATTATTAGTCATTAGTGGCAAGTTTTGAAACTTACGATCACATCATTAATTAGGAGCTGCTGAAATTTAAGCTTTCCCTTTCTCCCTTTGTAGCTGTAATGTTTCCATAAGGAGTTATCTCCAATTTTTTTTAACATCCTTCTTATTCCATCAATGTAAACATCCGTTTAGCAGTAAGGAAGGAGTGAAGAGCAGATGAGTAAAGGGGAGCACAGATGCCAGAAGTAAATGTAAGAGAATAAGATTTGCATTTAATCTTTTTTTGCATCTTAGGTATGTGATCAGAAACACTTATACTTTCTTTGGTTTATACTTTCTTCTTTCAGTGGAAGAAATTTCCAGAGATGAGTGGAGCTAGAGAAGTTTTGACAAAAAGAGGTAGGAGAAAAGTAACCAGTAGTCAAACAAATAAAGTACCGTAACATAATAATATATGGTTATGTGTTGTTTATCGTACTGTGCTATTTCCCAAAGAAATATAATATAAATTTAGTAAAAGATATTTGATTCAGACTCTATTGAAGAGCACATTTACTTGGCACTGCAGCATTTAATTGAATGAATGAATGAATGAATGAATGAGGCATTTATATAGCGCTTTCATATGTACTTCTGTACACCCGAAGCGCTTTACAATCATATCAGGGGTTCTCTCCTCAACCAGCACCAGTGTGCAGCATCCACTTGGATGATGCGACGGCAGCCAAAGTACAACGGCGCCAGTGCGCTCACCACACACCAGCTATAGGTGGAGAGGAGAGAGAGTGATAGAGCCAATTCAGTGGATGGGGATTATTAGGAGGCCATGATTGGCAGGGGCCAATGGGTGGAATGTGGCCAGGACACCGGGGTTACACCCCTACTCTTTACGAGAAGTGCCATGGGATTTTTAATGACCGCAGAGAGTCAGGGCCTCGGTTTAACGTCTCATCCGAAGGAATAATAATTAAATTATTATGGCATGGTTTCTGAAAAAAATGCAAATTTGTCAGCTAAGCACAAACTAAACAGAACTGAACTCTTAAGATTAGTAATGATGTTTACATGAAATTCAAATTTTACCTACGTAGGCTAACTTAAAAATAGTCAGATAATGCTTGCCTCTTTTTAGTTGCCAGGGGTGAAAACGAGTCATCCTTAACATGTTTGGTGTTTTGGATTCACTACAGCTGGAGAACAATTAAATACAAAATAGGCTCTACTGGGTGATTATAATTTTTTTTTACTGAGTAACTATAATTTTAAAATAATATTTTTGTTAATAACATTTGGAAATCCATTACGCGTTTGGTAATTCATTTTTTAAAGTGTGTAACCTAAAAGCTATAATGCTGACAAACAGGTAAAAATATAATATTCTATCTATCTATATATCTATCTGTTTATAACTGCTCGAATTAAATGTTATAATGCACTTGCCTGATTTGCTGTTTTTGCACGATCTGGGGCATGTTTCAGGGTCACAGCAATCATTTCCTCCACACTCTGGGTTTTTTGGTGTGGATATGCTTTACTGCAGGCACCTTGATTCAATACAGAGATCACAGGTATTAAAACTTGCACTCAGATAGAAGTTAAAAGTTATATTAAAAACGCTTGTTTTCAAAAAAGACCATACTCTGAACGCTATGCCCTGAGAACTAACAACTTATACATTTACAATGAACTTATTTACATTCCAAATACTGAGATCTTGTGCACTGACACTGATATACATTATTAGTCATTAGTGGCAAGTTTTGAAACTTACGTACGATCACATCATTAATTAGGAGCTGCTGAAATTTAAGCTTTCCCTTTCTCCCTTTGTAGCTGTAATGTTTCCATAAGGAGTTATCTCCAATTTTTTTTAACATCCTTCTTATTCCATCTCCCAAGGTGCCTCCACTCTGAAGACACAGATATCGAATCTACAAACAACAAAAATCAGCAATTAATCACAAGAATGGATTGTTTTTAAAGAATTTCAGTTACTTGTGTTGTGGCACTACCATCTTCTTTCGAAGGTCAGCATCCTTTAGCTTGTCACACAGCTCTTCTAATTCCTCCACAGTCGTAATAGGTTCCTCTAGAACCTCTGTGAGATCAGAGACAGAGGTGCTTGGCTGGCTCATACTCTGCATTCGGACCGCTGATGTGATATTTTCCTGGATTTCGTCCAGTTTCAGAATGATTCTCCTCTCCAAATTCTCAAATAACTTGTATATATCTGTCCAGAATTTGTTTTGAAACATTAATGACATTACTAACTACAGCAATGAAAAAAATTAACACATACGACTGTTTGGGAGACAATTAATAAAATTGACTGTAAGATAATTATGATGAAATTAAATAGTTACCATCGCGAAAAGATTGTGGATCATTCACACTTCCTAACAAGTCACAAAAACATCATTCAGATCAATATCTGTATCCATGTGTCTAGTTATCAAAATAAAAACCGTTTTAATGTACCTTGATTCTGCCAGCCGGCAGAAGTTGACTGATGTGGCTGCAGTTGTGATGGAACTGTAAACGCATAAAATAAAATAAATCATTAGATAAAAAAAAGTTAGTCCAACAGTTGCACTTTTGTGCATGCTTGAGCTGTAGTTTTTTTATTTTATTTTTTTAGCCATAAAAATGTTGTTAGCGTATGTGTAAATCATGTGACTATAGTTTTGAAAACAAGTAGCCTATACAGTATTATACCACAAATGCTGGAGTATTCCTTTAATTCAATGGAAGTATAACTATATGACTGAAAACATTTAAATGCACTCACAGTGAGGTGCTTCAGGCAACATAGATCTTTTTGCATTTTTTGTTATTGGTTGTTCCTCATCTAACATAGAAAAAAAAACAGTCAGTAGAAAAATCATAATAGAATAAACATATGAAAGTAAATCAGAGTGATTTTACCTTCATCAGGCTCCTCAGCTAAAAAACAACAACAACAACATTATTAACTTAACTTTGAAAGTTTTTTTATTTTTTTTACATTTCTAAATGTGTAGGCTTTCTTAAATTGGGTCATTTTTGCACAACATAGAAAATTGCTCATTAGATTATCTAACATTTTATTATAATCAAATATTCAACGGTTACATTTTTTAACCCTCTACTTACACTCAGATCTAATTGCTGTTGATCTTGACCGTTTTTTGGTTTTCTTTGCTCTCAAGCTGGAAATCTCATCTTCAGGATCAAAAGCAATAGGGCAAGAAATAAGTTTTGATATCAATTAGAAACAGATGCAACATGTCATCATCCCTGCTGTTTAACAGTTTAACAATATTTAACCTCATGTTTAATAATGAATGCAATGACAATAACATATTGATTTCACCTTGTGATGATTCACTGTCCTCCTGAACTGTAAAATAAAATGATCATTTAAAGAAAATATGTATAGACTACATGCATTTTGTCTTTCCTTGATCATTTCAACTTCATTTGTTTTATGGTGTATTTATACGTACAGTGTTGTGTCTGTTGTGCTCTTCTGGGCTGGATTTCTTCTTCTGCAAGAAACAAAGTTAAAACTGAAATTGTCTTTCAATGTGACAAACCTTACGTTATTTACAGATCACAGATTGAATACCTCTAAATCGTCTTGGTGGGATGATCTTTCATACAGTGTCTTCATCAGACTCCTCAACATGAGAGGTTTCCAGTGCTTTTTGGGCCGGTATCTTGCCAGGTTGTAACTGTCTGTTCTCAAAATAGCACAACTTTTGCTTAATATACATTATATAAACAATTTATATTTTATGAATGGTTGCCAGTATTTGTTGAGCTTGAAGAAAGTATTGGGATTGTTTTTTTTATACTTTACCTGTGTCAGAAAATACTCTAACTGCGTATTTAGTCCAGAAGTGTTCATCCCGAATGGCACATTTTTGGACTTTGGTCCCAACATTTGAATTGGGCCAATAGCAAAACAGTACCTTTCAGACAGAAACAAGGATGTTTGCTTAATGTTTTCTGTATATAGTTGACTTTGTTTGAATGTTTTTCATTTACGTATTATAAAAATATATATTATGTCTAAATCTTACCCCATCGATCCACTCTAGCCACGAGGATGGTGCCACCTCGACCTCATTTTGCTCAATGAAATTTAGAACTACGTAGCGCAGATAAACCTGTAAGTAAAATTCAGATAACTCTGTAAGTTCAGCTTGCAATACACAAATTGAATGTTCACAATTACCTATTAACAGACAATTATTGGCTACTTTCTCTAACCTCATACTTAAATTATGTTTTTCCAATGATGTTTCTTGTTGTACTGGAAACATCTAGGTTTTCACAAGTTAATGACGCTGGATAGCAAATCACTAGAAGACTGTAGGAGGCAGGAACTCATGGAGCAAATCTTCAGAAGGCAGAGACTCAGAGGGCAAAGCAGGACCCAGACACTCAGGGATGAAGCCAAAGGCGTTAGACACTCAGAGAGCTTCAGGAGGCGGAAACTCAGGGATGAAAGATGTAGAGACTCAGGGGACGAAAGGAATAGTTCAAGAATGTATTTTCACCAAAATTGTCATTCTCTCATCATTGTCACGCTCTAGAAAGTATGAAGAATGGACACCACAATTTTGGTGCCATAGTTTTCTTCCACAATGAATGCCCTCCTCTGAAGTGACTGTCTTTCTAAGCAGAGCATTTGAGAATGCCTAATGTTAGCCGTGTATGTTCCGTAGAGACGTGAATCACACGGTGTCATCAGATATGGCTGTAGATTTGTGTACACTCTGCATAACACTGTGTTGTCTACTTCTTCTGACACCACCTCGCAACATTGTTCAGGGCTTAAAACAAACACATTGTTTGGGTACTTGAATGACATCAAGTTTGTCTTGCTTTCCATCTTGGACTTTGATGTTTCCTCCAGGCGATTTGTAACTTGTGCCAAAATATTTTTCCCAGAGCGTACCATTTTCTTCATCTGATGAAGATAGCTCTCAAATTTAAATGCACTGCAGCTGTCAAGGCTGCCAAAGTTTTGGGCATCTTCTGCAAGGTGCAGCAAGGAATGGACATTGTAAACCAAAAATGTCTCTCCATACAGCTCCCGTCCTCTCTCCACAAAATATGTCAGCAGCTGGTTTGCATAAGGTACTTGTGACTTTGTAAGGTCTGGGCTCACTAAAATACAAAGAGCCGTGCTGAAACACAAGAAGTGTTCATACAGCTGATTGTTGAGAACTCCCTTTAGAACGATCTTCCCTGTATATAAAGCAAACTGTCTGAACTCTGTTGCTTTCCAGCGTTCAATTTCATTCAACCCCCTTGGCTTCCTGGCAAAACAATCAGGAATGGACTTCTTTAGTGTCACCAACCTCTCGCTTACACTGGTCACATCTCCTGATGACATCCGGAAATCTGTTCTACCTCTTGTCCACGAAAGCAGCAACTTTTTCATTACCCCAAGACAGCTCTGGTGCATATAATCTATGGGGAAGGATTTGATCATGTCGATCGGGAGGACCGAGAAGGGTGATATCTGCTCTTCTTGATGGTGTTCAGGTTGCCAGCACTCCCTAAATGATTTATCTGTCCTCATAGTCAGGTTATTTGTTTCAGGATATGTAATCCGACCATCCCAGGATCCCCTCTGGTCGCATCTATCGCACCCATAGTATCCAGAGAACTGCTTTACACACTTGACCATAGCTTTTGCTGGAGCATCACAGGTAATACATCTTACTTGGATGTTTAAGCATCTGCCTCCCCAGGTCAGACCATCCTGGATTAGTTCTGCCAATTCCTGAACCGTGTCATTAACAAAGTTTAGTGTTTTGGGTTTGGATGCAGCAGTGGCTATGCAGAGGGGGAAAATGCATTCAGGTGACAGGTTTATGGAACAGAGAACTGGCCAGAGGGATATGTTTGAGCTCTTAAATAGTGGTAGCCCATCAACATTCATTGAAATGTCAAGTGACTGCAGATGGTCTGTCACAGATGCAGGATATCTGCTCAGATGTTTTGAGAGCTGATCTGCCACATTAAACTTTACACTCTCGACACCATCTATGTTGGAAAGCTCATGGTGGTTCTCGTTTCCAAAGAGTGTCCTTGCAGTTTGGGGGAGTTCTTCATGTCCATGTTTTTTAAGTATTTTTAACAGAGCATCCACAGCATTATGTTTAATTTGAAACACACATGCCCATTCTGAAAGTTGTTCTCTGAGCATGGGTATACTGTCTTGTTCACTCTCAGAACTTGACAGGGATGGATCTGAAAAAAAAGGATTTTCCTCCTCAAAGAGCTGGTTGTGACTAAAACTGTCAGTTTCAGGAATGCTGGCCATCTCAACTGAACTGACAGGTTCTTTGTTGGCTGCTGCTGCCTTATGTGCCCTCGACACTCTAGCCCAGGTGTTGTTGTACTGCCTCCTACGTTCTTTGGATGTCATCAAGCTACTGTACTGGTGTCTCTGCCAATGATCCAATAAATTACGTTTTTCAGTAAACTTTTAGATTTAATCTGTTTATTCCCCCCTCAAACTACCAGTATCAACCATCAGGGCTCCAGACTGTGACCAAATGGTTGCGTTTTGCGAGCAAAGTTTGAGTGTGCGAATTAATTTTAAATCCAGTTGCACGTACGACCAGTAGATTTGTCCCTGGGGTTTATCAATGAATCCAGAATGTGTGGCAGACCAATAAGTGTGATAAGAATAGAGAATCGCCACTGTAAGTGGCTAATGTGTGGAGGGGGAGGGTCCTAGAGATAACCGAGCGCGCGTGGGAAGGAGGAGACCGAGACTAATATCACAACCTGCTATGTTCGTCTGAGCAATGAGCAAGCGAACTATTGACTCATTCGTCTGACCTGTGGCTGAAAAAATTTCAGTTGGGGGTCACTGTGCTCCTAGTGAAGAAAGAGGTAACACTTTATTTGAAGGGGTGTGCATAAGACTGACATGACACTGTCATAAACATGACATAACACCTGTCATGAACATGAAGGAGTCTTTATGAATGTTTATGACTGTTGTCATTAAGTGTCATTCGGTAAATTATGACACTTTTAATGCAAAGTTGACATTGTTTAAAATGTCTTTGTTATGACAACTTGACATTAACAAAGACAAAAATGTCTTTATGACAACTTGACATTACCCAAGACAAAAATCTCTTGATTATGACAACTTGACATTAACAAAGACAGAAATGATGACAGAAATGTCTTTGTTATGAAAACTTGATATTAACCAAGAAATCATAACCTGTCAACCTGTCACAAATATGTCATAACAGGTCTAATTATCAAACTTCAAGCATTTTGCAGTGTAATAACCCTTAATGACATCTTTATAACTAGTACAATGTGTTCCACTTTACTTGAGGACAGGTAATATTCATGACACAGTTATAATGGTGTCATGACGGCCAAAGTTGTGACAGGTTGACAGGTTATGATTTCTCGGTTAATGTCAAGTTGTCATAACAGAGACATTTCTGTCTTGGGTAATGTCAAGTTGTCATAACAAAGACATTTTTGTCTTTGTTAATGTCAAGTTGTCATAACAAAGACATTTTAAACAATGTCAACTTTGCATTGAAAGTGTCATAATTTACCGAATGACACTTAATGACAACAGTCATAAACATTCATAAAGACTCCTTCATGTTTATGACAGGTGTTATGTCATGTTTATGACAGTGTCATGTCAGTCTTATGCACACCCCTTCAAATAAAGTGTTACCAAGAAGGATAGTCTGGAGCCCTGATCATATAATTTGATTGGTTCTGAACTTACCTTTTTGGATGACATATTTGCAAGAAGTATACTGGCTGAAAAAATAGAAATAAACATAAATTAATATATATTATATATATATATATATATTTTATATATATATATATATATATATATATATATATATATATATATATATATACAACTTTTGGTTTTAATAATGTAAGAGTAAATGTTGGAATTAAGATTAATAAATGCTATAGAGAAGTATTATTCATTTTTAATTTTATTTTGGATGCGATTAATTGTGATTAATCATTTAACAGCCCTAGTATTTATACATAAATTCAGACTGAATCAATGGTCTGCACAGTCTACACCCAACTGTGACCTTAGTGATAAGGTCATGAAGTGAACCACATCTTTCTACAAACAAAGGGGAATTATTATTATTGTGATTTGGCCAAAAAGCTACTTGCACTGGGGCGCCTATTGTTTTTATGGTCCGCTTAAATAAATACTTTTCAGTGTGTTTGCACAGTCAACCCTAGACCTCATTTGAATTAAACTCCAGTACTATAGGTGGCGGTATGCATATAGTGTGCTGTTCAACAGTAAACCCACAGGTGAACAGGAACTTGCATGAGGAACTTGAGCCATATCCGCCTATACACACACACACACACGGCTGGCAGACGTATCGCTTGAAGACTGCGGGTACAGAAACACTTTTAAAAGGTAAGACGTTTCATAATTAAAACGTTTATTATGTGTTTAACCATAACTACATCAAATGTTAGCTTTTCTTTTATTCAAGAATCAATTATTTTGACAGATTGAGCGTCGCGAGCTCTGCATTGCATGATCTCGCGGATCGCTCGCGCGAGATGTAACTTGTCTAACGCACTTCACCCGCAGCGTATAACGTTAGCTGTGAACGAAAGGTTAATATAATAATACATTTAACGTACTTACCACAAATGTAACTGTATGTTTTCGTCGGGACAGTGGTGTAATGGACCTGAATAAAAAAAAAACTAAAATTACAAAAATCCTAAGCTTAACCTAAACACAACGCGGAAATCAAATAAGTAGCAGCTAAATGATACTAAATATAGCTACAAACAAACGGCGTAAACTAATCTTTTAAACAAACACGAAAAAACCGTATATACACACAACTTAACTGTACACTAAATCTAATAAGAAAAAACTACAAAAACCTAAATTGAACTTATCAAACTGTACACAACTAATAAAATACAATATATGGTAACTGTAACTTGTCCTATAACGAAAACCAAACGAGATAACTAACTTGTCAAACAATTAACTACAAAATTCGCCTAATTTATATAAAACAATAAGAAGTCAACTCGAGCTCGTCTATTTCCACCACCGTCTTTCTACCAACAAAGGTTAATTCCGTTATGGCAGTTATTTAGTATGACTGACGAGGAGGATTCTATGCATTTTAAATGTCTTATTCCCGCTCTCACTCTGGACATATGATGATGATGATAATAATAGGTCAACTTGTTTGGAATTTGGTGAAGGCCAGTAGTGCACGGAGTATGCCCCTCAGTTTAATTTTGTGTGTTTGTAGTAGATACTGTGATATATCATTATACCGGTATACCTTTACACCCCTAATCGGGTCAAGGGATTATAACATGCAGGTAAATTATTGCTTGTGAAGAATGTCTGGATTGGAAGAAAAGGATGAGAGATTAGAGGGGATCCAGTGTCCAACTGAAGCATGATGGATGCTGCCTCACTACCAGGAGATGTTCTGGGATTAATGTATTTAACATCCAGGATGAGGATGATGACCCTGCAGCTAATGTTGAGGCTGTTGCTCTGTGTATACATGCATAGTTCATGGGAAATTGTTTAGAGAGCGAATTCTCACAACCTAACAATTGATGCTCATTACTGTGTCCTCTGTTTTTGTGCTCAAGTGCCTGGTGTAATAGTGTTTCCTGGCTTGAAGGATGAAGCTGTAGGTAAGCACATTAAACTGCCACATCACTACTTGACACCTTATCACTATCTTTTTTTGTCTGGTAAGAACACTGGAAATTATTAGCAACACTGTAGTGGCAAAACTTCTGTTAAACATCATCACTGCGTAAGAGACACTCAGAGTCAAATTAATAAAAAGAGAAATATGTATTCTTGCAAGAATAGGTCGACAGTCGCCATCACAGCCGTTACCCTGTGAAGTGAGTGACGCGCACCAGGAAGACATTAGACAGCCTTTATACTCTTTTCAAGGTTCCTCCTCACAGCAGTTACCCTTTCCCCCACTCAGATAAGACCCCCACTGCTGTTCAGTTTCTACTTAAGGACACAAACTGGTACTGGAATAAACTAGCCAAATCTGACCATCCCTAAATCAAGAGGTCCTGTCCCATATATTCCTGAAGCGTCACGCACAGCACGTACACACATATACTTTTACACATTGAATAGTCTCAATCCCTTATGATATCTGTTAGGAGAAAATGACTTTTAAAATTTCTACAACAACACTATAACAGAAAAGTTAATGTTTTATGTTAGTTTAAGCTCAAACTAACCAAAGTAAAATCTGTAACGTTTCAATTACCGAAACTAACTGAATTTTGAATATACCACAATACCGGTGTATGTCACTATTTTTTTACCTGTTCTGTTTAGGCATTTTTTTTATACAATGGTCATGCAAGGTTTTACCTGTGGTTTCGCTCCGCACGACCAGATCCAATAACAATAGCGGAACCTGGTCATTTATTTACGATCACATCCTCCTTTAGTGAGGCACCCTTGCCGGTGAAAGTATCTTCATTCGTTTAAGATTTTTAACTTACCTTTTCAACTGCAGTCATTTCCTCTTCTTTCTGGTCACAGGGAAAGCCGGTAGCACCTCATTGCAGTACACGAGATCCAGGGGGTGGAGTCAGATCCAGATCTAAGGAGTGGAGCTGGAGCTGGGTAGGTTTAGCGGTGGGTTTAGGGATCAGGGGGTAGAGCTGGGTAGGTTTAGGAGGTATATGTAAGGTGGGAGGAGTTGGATCTGGATCTGACTCCTCCCCATGGATTGCATGTTCTGCAGTTCGGACCATCTCGGGAAAGCGGTAAAATGACAGTTGAATGTCACTTGCTTTTTTAAACTTCGATCTTAAACAACACGGGACGGATTGGACCCGGAAACCGTATTATCAGAGAGTGGTTACGTCACGACTTAACAACCGAATAGGGCAGCGAAGCAAGTGCATTCTGGGAGTTGTTGTCTTTCATCCACATGAGCCAAAAAACATTTTCTGGATTTTCTCAGTCTAGAAGGTACCACATTCTAAAATAATTTCTATTACATAAATTACCCAATTTAAAAACACATTCATCTTTCCAGTGGTGAAGTATCCCTTTTAAAGAGCCCCTATCATGTATTTTTGAAAGTGACTGTTCATGTAGTGTGTAATATAGCTCTAAGTGAATGAAAACATCCTGCAAAGTTTTATATCTGAAAGTGCACCGTATATAAAGTTATTGTCTTTCAAAAGTGAGTCAACTCTGAGTCTATGAAATTAATTGTTTTTGAAACGAGTCATTTGCCGTTTCCAGAGTCGTATATAGAGAGAGTTGCGACATGCTTTGATGTCGCCGCGACGGCTGTCACGTGGTTCATGTAAGCCCCAATAGTTCCAAAACATACGCGGGCTGTCATGTTCTTCTATGGACAGACAGCAGCGATTGCATTATTAAACGGTAAATATAACATAAAACACACACCCACGTACTTTTTAAGCTGTTATTGCATTTTGTTAATGTCAGTTTTGCATTTGGAGAGGCAGGGTGACCACTTAGATAAGTTTCAGGCTATGTTTTTGGAAGGAAAAGCTTATTGTTCATGTTCGCATGGGTAGTAGCACTGGCTTTAGCGGCTCTAACTTAACTTTTCCATGTCATTCATCTGATGATGGACGTCTCATGATATTTATTTTAGCACAACTGAGCTGTATTAGGCTATTGATTCCCGTGATCTTGCTTATAAATTCTGATTCAGCCATTAGCCTATACCTTCGTGATCACGCAAAGAGGTCTGCAATCTGTTCAGAATTCCAACCAGCATGAAATATAAATAATTACGCTGTGTATGTACAAATGAATGATTTAGGAGGGAAATAGACTGCTCCCATAACGTAGAAAGCAACGACTATATTTACAGCAATGTTCGGTAAATATTAACTTCATAAAATGAAACCGGAGAGATAGTTAATGAGTGAATTAACTGTTCCTAAATTCAGTATGGCTAATGTACCCCTTCATCCTACCCTAATCTTAGACTACCATTCATCAGAAAACACACAAATACATCAATGAAAAACATTACTGCAGGCTTCAACATGGCTGTATTTACGATGAGAAATGTCAAACAAATTTCGCCTTTTCACATTTTTGTTGTAAAAAGACACATTACGCAGAAGTATAATTTCCTGTTATGTGTCATTATATATATTCACACAGCTGCAGGCTCTGACACGTGCGTTCGCTGCGGGAGGGTGGGCGTATTGTGACGTTCTGGATGCGCTCTGAGAGAAGGCCGTTAAAATCGGTTCCCTATTTTCGTTTTCGAAACTTGTGTTGGTTGGTCCGATCGATTGTGCAATTGATCTTCAAACATAAAGTGACAGCCTTAATTAACTGCCATTTTTAATCTGACTCCCTTTTTCTTTTCTTATTTCTTTTCTCTTTTTTATACATACATTAAATGTGCTAGGGCCCACAAATAATGTATTTACTGTTTTCCGTCACACCCGGAGGGGAGCCCTCACAATGGTTCATTCCACCTGCGCTACGAGCTACGATCGCTAGTGTAGCGTCTCTTGCTTTCACACTTGCTATGATGCAGTGCAGACAGTGACACACGCAAAAGTGTCACATCAAAAGTCAGGGCATCAAAAACAGAAAGAAGAGAAGACAGAACGCCGAACTCGACAGTGTGTCACACAGTTTTTCAAAAAGAAAGGTAGCTTGCCCTATTCCTGTATTCCAAAACTTTCAGAGTTAGCCTACTTATTTTTGTTGCTACATGACCTGCTTTTATCTAGCTAGCGTAGTAAAATAATTACTGAATTATGATTAACATCCAACAATAATGACATATCTGCTGTCTCCGGGGTTATCATGTCTCGTAGACACAGATTCAGCGGCTGCTGGCAGCACACACACGTCCCCCATCCCCGTCTCAGCCGAACAAGGTGAGCCTGAGCGCGAAACTTCACGAAGATTGAAGCCTCTAAACACGTCTTATCTACTGTGTTCGCCACATGATGATAACTTTACAAAACAAAAAGTAATCTACACGCTTCAAAAATTTCAAAATCAGTTTGTGTGTGTCGACTCGTGTGTTCTGTGAAGTGACAGTGCTGCTGCTACGATCGGTGCTGTCAAACTTGACGTTTTTAATGTGAATAAAATGCCCCAGAAAAAAAATATAAAATTGAATAAAACATGTGTCTGTAGTAACCATTGGCTATAAGGAGTTTACAAAATATATATTTTAATATTTTATATTAAGAAAACTAAATAGGCCAATACAAATAATATGGTTATTACGTGTGTGTGTTTGACTTATACAGATGCAGAGTCAGCAATTGAGATAATAAATGTTCTCCCTTTTATGTAAACAAGTACATATTTCTATATTTTTTTCTTGTTTATGTAGGCTTTGTACTCATCTTTAGACATTTTAACTATGCAATGTGCTAAGTATCTTTTTTAAATTATTCTGGGCATGTTTATTGGGTTAAATTTTATCTGTAAAAAAATGTAGGGGGCCCAGAAATTTTGGTTTCCATAGGGCCCAGAATTTCTGGCGGCACCCCTGCTCAAATGTGCCAGAAGTCTATCTGGGTTTTCCTAGGCTACGTTTTCTGAGATATCAACCTCAAATTTGGAACAACTTGTTTAGATGTATGGCTTAAATCACCTTTTGCAGCCTGACCAACGGTCTGTCTGTGTAAAATAGACTTTTAATTATGGTTGTAGAATGTGATATATCCCAAGATTACACGAGTATGTCTTACCTGTATCTTTTTTGTTTTTCTTTTCCAGTAATTCAGCGATTGGACTTGTTTCCATCCTTTTTGGCCTCTTCTGCACTTGAAGTCATTGCTTTCATCTGATTCAGCGACTGTTGATCTGCATGTCTGTTTGCATTACTCTGCTTACATTTTGAACCTTTAGCAATAATAAAAGGGTTTTCCATTTTGGCTGTAGTTGTACAGTCAAGTTTGTTTTACCTTGATTTGACTATTGCATGAAAATGTGCACTGTGATTTACATTATGAAGCATACATTAAGTTGACAGTGTTTAAAAGTCATGGTAATGGTGGGGGAAATTATTTAATGTAAACAATTACATGGTATCAGATTTTACTGATCATTTTAAAATCAGTACAATTGTTATAGTACACACATAAACTGGTTTAGGTGTCTCTTTGTAATATAATCTGCAAAGAATAATTATGAAGGCCGTTTTAACAGAATATTGAGTAGTAACCCGATAATCTGTAAAAAAAAAAAAAAAAAATCATTATAAAGGCCATTTTAACAGAATATTTAGTAGTAACCCGATAATCTGTAAAAAAAAAAAAAAAAAAAAAATCATTATAAAGGCCATTTTAACAGAATATTTAGTGGTAACCCAGTATTAAGAAAATACATATTTTTTCCATAGTATCTTTATTATTTTTAGTAAAACCAGCAACCACAGTTAGCCGGGGCTTTTTCTTCTAGTTTTTACCATGGTTTGTTTGCAGTAAAATCATAGTCAATCTTTATAAAGAAAAAAAAAACGTGGTTTCTGCATAAAATCCATTATCAAGTTAGGGATTTTAAGAAAGACAAACCAGCGAACGTCACAAAGCGGACCAAATGCGGACGTAAGTGGACGTCCTTGGAACGTCTCACACCGAACGTCACAAAGCGGACCAAATGCGGACGTAAGTGGACGTTCGGAACGTCCGGGGGACGTCCCTTGTTAGCTGGGAAGTTGGTTACATCTTACAATCCGCCATTAATCAAGAGAAGAAGAAGATTGCCGAAGTTACTACAGGCTACAGTTTGCTAGCTAGCAAAGTCATCGACTAACGTCGTTTAAGTAAGTATATGTTTCCCTTTTTTGTAACGCAATATTATGTTTACATTGTTTTAGTTTATATTTTATATTAAAATATCCAAGTTAGTAATCTTTGTTCTTGCAGTATGCTGATAGGTTAGTCCAGTAGCTAAAGTGGCTAACGTTAGCAAGTGTTAGCTAACACATGCTGTTTTGCGTTTGTTACAGGACACAATGAGGTTAACGTTACATGTAGAAATGTAATTAGCTACTTACAGTAGATAGCCAAAGCTTCACATCTAGAAAGACTAAGTATAACTTATTTTTTTTCTAACAAAACGTAACATAATAATGTATATAGGTTGTGTAATAAATTATTTTGTTTGTCCGAACAAGTATGCTGCTAGTTCATTTCACAATGTAGCTACAGTGGTTAATATTGGTTCTCTTTGATCACTGCAGCAAGCTTTATGGAAAAGAACATGTGACATACAACATGCATGGATTGGTTTGGTGCACCTCATACAAGATGCCAAAAAGCATGGTGTCCTTGATAACATCTCATGCTTCCCATTTGAAAACTTCCTTGAGTGCCTGAAACAATGGGAGAAAGTCATCGCTCAGTTATTGGCCCTTGGACTCCCCTGGCACCTCGTGTACAGCATGAAGTTTTCTGCTATGAAGGTATATTCTAGGCCTATGTCTTAGTGTCCAGTGTTTTAACAGTATTGAAAATAGTGCCTTTAGTTGTGTGTATATATATATATATATATATATATATATATATATATATATATATATATATATATATATATATATATATAATTTATTTATTTTTAGGTACATTTTCCAGATACTCCAGAATGAAAAACAAGCCCTGAGAGAAAGCAATGCACCAGCAGGTGAGAACATGCACTCTTTCTTAAATTTAACTTTTGTGTGCGTGTCCAAAATTACCATATGCCTTTTATTTTGTAGCTTCAGATGACAGCGGCTCACTTCGAGAGCAGGTGAAGCAAGTTGGGACAATGTTGAAGATGTTTGCTCGCACTGGGCAATCAGGTACAACTCGCAAACAACGCAGGCGTTGGTTTAATTCCCACAGGGGCCACCTGTACATGTAGTAGATCTAGATATAACTGTCATAGTTTAGTTGTTGAGGGGCCAGGACTGACTACTTTATTCTTTTATTCTGGGAACCCCTGTAGGTGCAGATCAGACCCCAATGCTGACCCCGTAGCATGGACAACAAAATGGACACTATGCTGCAACATTTTCAGTGCCAATGTGTCTGTTGGGGAGTTATCCCTGCCAGGAGATCTGTTACTCCCCCTAGACACCCAGGAAGATTTGGCGTTACTTGACAACAGTATGAGGCAGGATAAAGAGCTCCAGGAACGATTTGTAAGTGTTCTGATTCCATTTATAACGCCATAGGGTAATCTAAAAAGTAAAATTAAGATTATACACTGCATATTCTACAGTCTGAATCCACAGCCTGTTACATTTTAAATTTATGAGAAGCTTCAGAGAAATGTAATTTGTTACACTTTTTTTGTATTTGCAGCTTCGGTTTTTGGCAATCAAATGCGGGAGGGACCTAAAGAACCGTGTGGCGAATGATTCAGAGTATCTTCTCTAATCACCTTTCCATCAATACAATCTGGACTGGTGTAGGGGATAAAGCATGTTTTAGAGACATGTTCCTGAAGACCATTGTTCAAAGTAGGATATTTTTTTTTAATATTTAAGTAGATGTGTATGACCTTATGCTATTCAAATAGAATGACAGATCTGTATTTTCTACAGGAGCCATCCGGAAGAACCCGGCGACCCAGGATGCCACTGATGAGGCGATCCAGGTTAACGTTACGCGGTACCTGAAAGGAGCATCTGACCGTGAAGGTGGAAAAAGGCGCAGCACCGCTGAGAGGGACCCACAGCCGACCCTTTAAACCTAGGCTGACTACTGACACCCAGCATCACTGACTACTGGAACCATTTTTTTTTATCCTGCAGTCAGTAACATCAAGACCTCTAAAAGAGCCTTGTTACAGTGTTTAACTATTCTATTTTTAAATATAGCTTGTAAATCCTAGATTATACATCTAATACTTGATATCTGCACATTATCTGGTATCAAATATTCTACTTACCGTGACCAGTATTGGCTTATTTAATTCTGTCAGTGCTTAACGATTCTATTATAGTTTGTAAATCCTATTTTATGCCTGATATTTGATATTGCACATTAACTAGTACCAAAAATTCTACTTTCATTCCATCAGTGTGCTTAAAGGGATACTCCACTTTTTTTTTTGGAAATAGGCTCATTTTACAACTCCCTCAGAGTTAAACGGTTGAGTTTTACCATTTTCAAATACATTCAGTTGATTTTCTGACATTTAGAAGAATATCAGTAACCAGACAGTTTCTAGTCCCATTGACTTCCATAGTAGGAAAAAATATATACTATGGAAGTCAATGGGACCAGAAACTGTCTGGTTACTGATATTCTTCTAAATGTCAGAAAATCAGCTGAATGTATTTGAAAATGGTAAAACTGTTTAACTCTAAGGGAGTTGTAAAATGAGCCTATTTCCAAAAAAAAAAGTGGAGTATCCCTTTAACTGTTATTCTATTAAAAATAGCTTGGAATACTATACCAAGCTATATCTCTGATAATTGATATTGCACATTACCTGGTACTAAATATTCTACTTCATTCCGTCACAGTGCTTAACTGTTATTCTATTGTTAAAAATAGCTTGTAAATCATTGTGCCACAGGTCAGCATTGCAGTTATAATGGTATATTGTACTCTAGAGGTTTTACTCTCAGTTATTACCACTTCACCTATTGTTAGAAATGACTTGTAAATATGATGTTATACCTCAAATTATTTGGTATCCTTCACTTTCTTTTGTACCAAATATCCTCATTACTTGAGTTTACTGGTAATTCTTTTAATCCTAGAGCTGACCTCTTTATATTATTACCAAGTATTGTAAGTGTTACAATAGTGTTTTTTACAAGTGTTTTTTTTTAACCAAAATTTAATTGGAAACCTGCATGTTAGTGTGTGTGTATTTGTATGTTTCTGTTATATTTTAGTGATCTGACATCTTGTTTTAATGACAGTTACTGTACTTTGAAATGTGGAATTAAAATGCCAAATGGAAATGTGTCTGGTTTGATCAATCATTATTCTTGATAAACTGCATGCTATAAATATTAAATAAATAAAAATATATATATGCAATAAGCGGCGGGGCAGCTCGCTCGAAAATAGCGTTTGCCTCCGACGAGCCGCGGAAGGTCCGCCTTCGGTAGAACGGCTGCTGGCCTGCGGGCCGGCGCGAACGAAGGCGTAGGACGGCGGCTGCGCTTTTAAAAAGCGGCTGCCGCCGGCGGTGCGCCGTCAAACGTGTTTGCGATTTCGCCATTCTGACGCTTCTACTGCCTCCGGCGCGCCGCCGACTCATTGCTATCTGGGTAGCCTCTTAACAACCTTGATGTGTCATTACAAGTGCACAGCCATGTGAGGGATTTTATTCCGAGTGAACACGGTCAATCTGACTGGAGTAGATGTGAAAGATATGAATAAAAATGATGTTTATTCAGCCAGCTCACATATGTTTTCTTTCCTGGTTATTCGGTTGAAGTCACAGTAGTCGATTGTCGAGTGCGCGCGTGCGACCGGAGTTCTCCTTTAAAGTCATTTAAATGGGATTTCTGTCTCCGTGTCCTTACCAACACACCATGGCGATGACCAAGTCTACCTAAGAACCAGTCCACCTTCAGTACAAGCATTATACAATGTTTTCAAGCACACTTCTCTACTGTTTAGAATTTACTGCGATATGTGTTACTGGAATGAATCAGACATGATGCAGTGCTTCAATATATTTTGTCTTCTTTTTTTTTGCACTAGACTAATTACAAAATACAAGATTTGTTATACACACCATCCACCGATACAGATACAATAGGAATCAGCTGTGGTTGGTCCAATTGTTTTTATAGCATTTAATTTTTAGATTCTAAATATATTTCATTACAATATTACTGTAGAAATGTGGCAAAATGTTGTCTTATAATTATTCAGTTTTGTATTATGTTATTGTTTTGAACATAAGTTTAACAGTTTTGAAATCAGTGTGTAAGCGTGTGCAAATTGGCCTGTAAGTACACAGAGTTCTGGCGGTTGTTGTGTCGAAGTGAGAAAAGAATTAATGTAACTTGAAAGATGTAGTCATTGAATGCATTTTGTGCCAAAGCAATGATAAATGATTCCACAGTTTAGCCCACATATAACTTCTGCTGTGCTCACTGTGTGAAGAGTGAAGAAAAAGTGACCTAAGTATTGAGAAATGTGTGCTAGCGACTGTAAAAAACTGTAATAGGCAAACCTGTAATGTTTGTGTGCAAGAAACCATTTATACCAGATATTACCAGATATTGCAAATAGCTACAAATGTTAACAAATTAAAAATACATGTTAAACAGTTTATGAATTAATAAAGAAAAGTTGATATAATGTGTCATTGTGGGATTGGCAATATGAGCAAAATCATATTTGAAGATGAGACATTTTAACAATAACACCAGGTGTGTAAACGCAGTTCTGTTCAGGAGGTTTATTTAAAGTAAACTGGATTATATTACAATAATTGATCAAGTGTTTACAGTATGATCAGATGATCTGGGTTTATATATTTCACATCTATTAATACATTGACATTTATCAATTTCACAACAAATAACATGTTTAATTGAATGATACATTTCATTGAAAGGTAATTTTGATAGTAATAATAAAAATTACTAATGTGACAGAACAATAAGAACTGAATATAAAGAAAAGCAGATACACACGCACACACTGATCTTTCTGTCTGTGTGAGGATTCATTACACACATGTATTCTGACATGTTTTTTTACTGTAGTATTAATGTAATGAAGAGACAATAAGAGACTCTATAACATCTCAGTGTTACTGATTTATCATGCAGCTCAAAGCATTATGGGTAGAATCTCTACAGTCTATTCTCATTCATCAACACAGTTTCACTGATGATCCATTGGGGATCTGTCGATTTATTAATGATCCAAACCCAAACCCAGGATAGAGTGTGTCAGTGAATGTGGTCTGGACTGTGTGTATGAGGCTCAGTGTGTCTCTGTCGACGCTGTAGAAGGACAGAATTCCTGCACTGGGATCCACATACACTCCTATTCTACACACTCGTGTTCTCCTCACTCCTGTTCTACACACTCGTGTTCTCCTCACTCCTGTTCTACACACTCGTGTTCTCCTCACTCCTGTTCTCCTGCTGATGGGCTTTACAGGGAGTTGTCTCCCTCTGTTATTGTGTGTGAATATGTAACAGGAGGGAGAGCAGAGCAAACTCCAGGACTGATCATTCCATCCAAACTCACACTCATTACGCGCTCCCTTCCTCCTAATGCCATTATATGACACTGATATATCCACACCATCTCCACTCCACTCAACCTCCCAGTAACAGCGTCCACACACACTCTTGCACAACACCTGAGTATACACATCATCAAATCTGTCTGGATGATCAGGATACGACTGGAGCGTGTTAGTGAATGTAATCACTCTGTTATCCTCAGACAGATGGTGGTGTTTATTCACTGTGTTCAGATCCAGAGTGAACTGATGATGATCTGATGGAGAGAAAACACAACAGTGAGAGAGAGGTGTGTGTGTGTGTGTGTGTGTGTGTGTGTGTGTGTGTGTGTGTGTGTGTGAGAGTTGGTTTATGTGGTTTATGAGGACACAAATTTGTATAATGACATGTGTATTACACTGGTATTACAACTTATGGGTGGTTTATGAGGACATTTCAAAAGTCCTCATAAATCAAATGGCTTAAAAAACATAAAAAACAGTGTTTTATTAAACATTTTAAAATGCAGCATGTCTCCTGTAAGGGGTAGGTTTAGGGACAGGGGCAGTGTAGGGGGACAGAATATATAGTTTGTGCGGTATAAAAACCATTACGCCTATGGAGAGTCCTCATAATGCTGTTGCACCAACGTGTGTGTGTGTGTGTGTGTGTGTGTGTGTGTGTGTGTGTCAAAACCGACGCTCCATGTACGGTCGATACCGCCGCTGCACACGGCACGGGAATTGTCACAGATCGCTGGAATAATAGCTTGCCTCCGGCGCATGTAGGCAGTTAATGTTACAGCATCAGGTAAGGATACGTCATGACTGATGACACCCAATCAGAGAGCAGAGCGCGAGCGTCTGCATCATCGTTTCTAAAGTCCTTTGTTTTGACCCGTCTTCACTAAAACGCCCTCCGAGATTCAAAACGAGTCAACAGCGTTTCTAAACTTCTCCGTTTTAGGTCTTCGTTTTTGCCGTTTTAGTCTGGACGGGAGCTGCAAACGTAGCAAAAGGTCTCAGTTTCTAAACTAAAACTTAGTAGTGTGGATGGGGCCTCAGCTAATCCAGTTCTACCTATAGGAATACGACGCCTATCTCTGTTTACATATATAAGATCTTCAGTGTTATCTGCAGCTATCGCGTTTCTCAGGAGCCGATTACCCTCCTCCCTCCCTAGCTCCACCTCTCTCAGGCAGGATCTGGATTTCCCCTTGAATCAGAATAAATTATCAAATTATGTTGTACTTTAAAATCTTGAATTAATGATATCTGCATACATTCATGTTGGTTCTGTTCTGTTTACCCTAAGAGGGGTTATTGCTGCTCTCATCTGTGCTAGGCTGCATGCGCAGGGAGTTCTCCGTCAATCCAAACTGTATGCTAATGGTCCAAACTGTATGCTAATGGTCCAAACCGTATGCTAATGGTCCAAACTGTATGCTACAGTAGGTTACCAACCAGAATGCCTAATGCCGCCGCGGCGTTTACCGCGGCAAATTCGCGCGGTAAAAAAAAACAGTCGCATTTCAAAGTCGTTTCGCGAAATGACCACCAGGTGGCGCAAAGCGACACTGTGCAAACAGCCGTATTTTTAAATGTAAGTGGGTTCAAAATAAAATATTTTTATAAATAGGCCAATTTGGCTACTACAGCAAAGAACAAAATATAGAATACATTTTAGCAATGAAAAATAGAATTTGCAGGAGCAAAATACTGTATCTGGTAATCTCCCGAACTGTCAACACGGGCTTTTGCGCTGCACAGAGAGACGCTGCGCTCTCTCGTCTGCGCGCACACTGACTAGTGAATAACCAATCCTGTGGTCGAGTGGTAAAGCTAATGTTTAAGCAATACAGAGACACGGGTTCGAAACCCGAATAAACATGTTTTTTATATAATTACCATTTTCATTTTACACTAAGGAACAAATCTCATCCAACAGATTGACTGAATTTACGTCTTCAAAAACAGTTCTGTTAAAAAAAAAAATAAAACTTCACGGGTTACATGCAGAAAGAATTTTTAAAAACATGGTTAATAAGGTGCGATTTGCCAGTGGGTGATTTCCCCCCTCCACAGTATAGTGAATCAATGCTATAGGCCTACCCTATAGACCATATCAAATATATATATATTTTAAATATGCAACACGCACGTTTAAACAACAAACAATAAAATCTGAACCAGCGCTTCTGCTCCTGTATTGAGAGATAACATGCAGCGCGTTTCAGTTACGATCCTGGTTCCAGTGGCCTTGGCTTTTTAAAATGTCACAAAGCGTTTTGAGGTGGTTTTGAACGAAATATTGAAGTTTATAATTAAGTATTTTGACACACCACGCCGAGTGCGTATTCTAAAATGGGGTTTTATTCTGCCATTGAATTAGAGTTCGACAAACAGCGGCGCGTTCACTTGAATTTATTTTTCTGCTAAAATAACTTAATAGGCTATAGCCTACTTCGTAATTTTTGTTATAGGCCTACAGATAGGATATCATATTTTAAAACTGTAAAAGGTCTACTTTTATTCATGTGAAGTAGGCTACACTCACAATAGGCTAACAACAAAACCTTTTCTCACTCATTTGAGCGAACACACACTGGAGAAACAAACGTTTGGGCTTTTCTCAGTGAGCATCGTCATGGCCGAGTGGTAGAGCTGACGGTTCATCAATCAGAAGACATGCGTTCAAATCCCGAACAAACATGCTGTAACAAGTTTTTATTTTTAGGCTATTAATGCAGATTTGTTTAGTTCTAAAACTGTGTTCCACCATATATTTTTTTGCTTATAGGCCTATTTATAAAATAAAATTACCATGCATTTCCATTTTACACTAAGGAACAAATAGTAGCCTTCATTCCTTCTTTCTTTTCCTTCCTTCCTTCTTTATTTTCCTAGGCTATCCAACAGAACGACTTTACATCTGTAGCTATAATAATACCAATCGTTCAAAAGCAGTTTTATATAAAAAAAAAAAAAAAAAAAAATAGCCTATATATATATATATTTGTTTTATTCCCTATAGCCTACATAGAGTCTTTAAAAACATGGTTTTAAGTAAAGTTTTCGACAAACGAGGCAGCGCGTTCATTTGATTTATTTTTCTCATAACAGCTAAAATAACTTAATAGGCTATACGTGATTTTTTTTTTTGGTCATACAGATAAGAGTAGAGTAGCCTACATCGTTCAAAACTGTAAACTTTTTTTTAGGCTAATGACAAAAGTTTATCTGTCGTCTCTCTCGGTCTCCGGGAACTGCGCGTCACAAAAATGAACCGAAAGCCACTTGCCTCAGCTCAGTCACGATAGGAAATCGGCTATGTCTAAAGCCTTTAAATGTCTAAATATTTAGGCTAATAAATGTTATCTGATTATGTAATCCATATGAAAACGAGAGGTACAGAGAATCTGCTGAAATATGTTTATGATGCTGGCGCCTCGCAATGAGAAAATGACAAGGTGAAAATCTCGATCTAATTAAATGTAGAGACTAAATCTCCCTGAATTAAAATGTAAAAACAGATCAAATCATTTATTTGTCGAAGTGTTGCTATCTTGTTTCATTCAAAGTTAATAATTATTATCTAAATGTTATTTAGTTTATCAGCAGTACCACGAAGCACTGAGATATTATTTGAATATTTATTTGAATAATAATAATTTTAAAAAGAACTAATTCACAATTTGCATGCCTGGATCCAAAGATCCCAGTAGAATTTAATATTGAGTTGAGCATTTTGTTCATGACAACAAAATGAACATGCGTTTGAAGATTATATTTAGTTTTGCTTGGAAAAAGCTGGCCCAAACCAGTTTTATTTCTTAAATTATTTAAATAATGAAATATTTAGTAATAAACCTTTATGACAGAAATATCACTACATGTAGCTTAAATCATTTGATTCCTTCATTATCAACACTTTAATAGCCTAATGGTAATGTATAGAAGAGCGATTTAAGTGTGAATTGCGACTTCTCTTTATTTTAAGTCAGTCTCAGACTCAGAGAGCCTGTGGGGGGTTTGGAGGGACAGTTCAGCGTGATGCAGGACAATAGGAGGTGTTAATGTCCCTCTTTCATATGGAGAGTGTCGGATAGCCAGCCTGATGAGCAGGCAAAGACAAAATTATCTCTCGATGTGTCCCCATATTTTATTAAATTATAAATATTGTAGTTTATTTATTGTAGCCTATTTAAAGTTTTTTCACACACAAATTTAAATTGAAGTGTTCAATCCAGTTGTTTCAACTGGTTTTGTAGAGTTTAAGAATGTTTGAGCAAGGGAGACTAAATAAACTTGCTGAGATCCAGCGCGAGAGAAACTCATGTTTTTAATTTATGTTGCTTTGGACTATTTTCGATTTGTAGCCTACCGTTTCGTTTAATTTAGCTGCAATTTCTTTGGCAAAACAAATTTAAAATGTACCAAGAATAAGATTCTGTGTTTCTTTTTTGGATGGAAATAAAGTCTAAATGCAACCCCGTTTTACATTTTTTTTAAACTGTTCCACCACTTTATTTAAACCTAGAATTGTTCGATGGGTTCCAAATTTAAGTATTTTTAGTGTTTTTTACATTACACAATAATTTAGCAGACTAAAGACGAGCTTCTTCATTTTCATTTTCTAACGCAATCGGCTAACAATCTTCCTTCAACAGTTTTGTCGTCTGTGCAGCGGCTCTACAGGAATGTAGCAATGTTGTAATGTGCCATTGATAATTAAACAAAACGCTTGACTTTAAATAAATAAACAGTTAATAAACTCGCAAATAAACAGTTACCTATTTAAGCATCAAGAACGGTTAAAGATTAATGCTGTGTCGGCCAACATAATGTTATATTGAGATTCGATCTCGGGTCTCTTGGATCTCCGTGTCGTTGCGTTAACCACAGAGCCACCGCCTGAACGCTGTTAGATCAACGTCTTATGCTCTTACAAAGCCTCATTGATGTAGCCTAATATGTTTCTATTGCAATGTTTTATATGGAAATGTTTTCATTATTTATTCAATTTAATTTAAGTATTGTGATGAATTATTTTAACTACATTTTACTTGAATTCATCTGCTACCAGCTTTCAATCGCTCTGAATGAGTCGCGGCTCAGCGGCAGATTACGCAATAGAGAGAATAAACGGACACTTTTCAAAGTCTGTAATTGTAGCGCCTCTTAGCGGTTAAAGGCAGCAAATACACCCCCAATTTCGGCGCCGCGGCAGAGCGACGGCGGTGAAAGTATTATTCTGGTTGGTAACCTACTGTAATGGTCCAAACGGTATGCTAATGGTCCAAACGGTATGCTAATGGTCCAAACCATATGCTAATGGTCCAAACCGTATACTAATGGTCCAAACCGTATGCTAATGGTCCAAACTGTATGCTAATGGTCCAAACGGTATACTAATGATCCAAACCGTATGCTAATGGTCCAAACCATAGACTAATAGTCCAAACCGTATGCTAATGGTCCAAACTGTATGCTAATGGTCCAAACCGTATGCTAATGGTCCAAACCGTATGCTAATGGTCCAAACCGTATGCTAATGGTCCAAACTGTATACTAATGGTCCAAACCATATGCTAATGGTCCTAACCGTATGCGAATGGTCCAAACTGTATGCTAATGGTCCAAACCGTATGCTAATGGTCCAAACCATAGACTAATAGTCCAAACCGTATGCTAATGGTCCTAACCGTATGCGAATGGTCCAAACCGTATGCTAATGGTCCAAACCGTATGCTAATGGTCCAAACCGTATGCTAATGGTCCAAACCGTATGCTAATGGTCCAAACCGTATGCTAATGGTCCAAACCGTATGCTAATGGTCCAAACCGTATGCTAATGGTCCAAACCGTATACTAATGGTCCAAACCGTATGCTAATGGTCCAAACCGTATGCTAATGGTCCAAACCGTATGCTAATGGTCCAAACCGTATGCTAATGGTCCAAACCGTATACTAATGGTCCAAACCGTATGCTAATGGTCCTAACCGTATGCGAATCGTCCAAACTGTATGCTAATGGTCCAAACCGTATGCTAATGGTCCAAACCGTATGCTAATGGTCCAAACCATAGACTAATAGTCCAAACCGTATGCTAATGGTCCAAACTGTATGCTAATGGTCCAAACCGTATGCTAATGGTCCAAACCGTATGCTAATGGTCCAAACCGTATGCTAATGGTCCAAACCGTATGCTAATGGTCCAAACTGTATACTAATGGTCCAAACCGTATGCTAATGGTCCAACTGTATGCTAATGGTATTTGGTACACTATCGGTACAAATACCAATGGTACACTATCGTCAATCGTATTTGACGATAGTGGTCCTGACACAAGGGTTTTATATCACAAACACAACTCTGCCTGTTATTAATTTGTGAATCTCTTCTTGTACATTTGTAAATCCCCTCACGCATTTGTGGATTTTGAAACACTTCTAGCATCGACGTGCAGACAAATCCACAAATAAGTGACTCCACCCACCGTTTCCTCAAGCCAATCAGATAGCGGCCACATTAAGCTGACCAATCGTAGCATGTTCTCGCTACAACCAATCACGTTAGGCCGGTGACACACTGGCTGCGTGGCGTGCGCGTCTCAGCTGCGTGGCGTGTCCGTTTTTATTTCGGCTCCCATGTTAACAGGTTAGAGCTTGCACACTGCCTGCGTGACACGCGCGTCTCAGGCGCGGCGCATGCATGCTAGAAATAGAACCGACGCCTATTTTTCACGCGACACGCGTGTTGGAAGCGTTTCCTGACAAAATAGAATAGAAAAGATGTTTATAAGTTATTTTGTACACGAATACATATTAATAAATTACATTTTTGACAAATTCAGATATAAATAGGCTTATAGGCCTAATTTAAAAATAAATAGGCTAAATAAATAGGCCTAATTATCAATTTTCAAATATTGCACCAGAACGAAATATTCTGTAGTCTATTTTGCTGTCAATACTGCTGTGCTGACAGTGTCTTTATCAGTAGGCTTTATATTTATGCTTAACACGAAGTATAGGGCTTCCACAACTCTCTCCCATATGTTGAACAAGGGTGATGCATGTCAGCAGCGCCGCGTCTGACACGCTTCTGATGTGCAAAGACACAGAAAACGCGACGCAGCCGCCACGCAACAGAAACGCCACGCTCACGCCACGCAGCCAGTGTGTCACCGGCCTTAGGCTACACTCGGGGCGAGACCTGGATCTGATTAATTTAGCAGATATTTGCACCCCTAAAAGCAGCTGTAATGGAGCTTCATTTATATTAGCGGTTTGTATGGTTAAAACCATAGAAATCATATAGAGACTAGAAGCCCTATTGGCCGCTGGAAACCGAGAAATCCGGCCGCCATCTTGAACCGGTCGTATTCCTAGTTTGGTTGCGTGGCAGCAGATAAGATGCCAGAGCATTGTGGAGCATTTTCCTGTTCTAATCGCCAGACCATCGAAAATAGGGCTTTTCACAAGTAAGTCTTAACATTACCGTACTATTGGTTACGGAAGCCCTGAACCGCAACGTAAAAATAAAAAAATCTGTAAAAAAAAAAAAAAATAAAAAAAAAAAAATCTGAAGAAAAAAAAAATCTAGCATTTCGAGATTAAAGTCGAAACGTTTCGAGATTAAAGTCGAAACGTTTCGAGATTAAAGTCGAAACATTTCGAGAATAAAGTCAAAACATTACGATAATACAGTCTTCAGTCTTGCACAAGTGTGTGCATTCATAACAGTGCGTCCACTGGCTCAGAGCGCGCGCGTGCGTGTGTGTGTGTGTGTGTAAAGAAATGCACTTGTGAAGTCGAACTGCCATGAATCAACACAAAATAGTAGCTTTTTACTTTTATCTGGGCTTTCAACTAAATTCTACACAGGTGCGAGTGGCAGTGTTTTTGAGGTGTTTTCGTGCTCGTCTAGGCAACATCTGGGTCGAACACAACAGTAACCGTTCTGTCTCCCTCTTCACCGTAAACACGTTCTGGATACATTTAAGTGCATCATTCTGTATCCAATCATTTGGCCGGATCTCGTGATTTCCTCAGATTTAATAACCACTAGTGGTTGAGGATAGATTCTCTGATATGATTGTAAAGCGCTTTGAGTGTATTAGACATATGAAAGCCTCATTCATTCATTCATAAAGCTGGATATCTCCATCCAGTCTGAAAAGTGTTTTTCGGGTTGGTTTTCCTGTAGGCTAAAGTCTATTCCGGCGCAGTAGGCTATATTTTATAACGTCCTATAATGGAAGCCTAATGCTGGTAGATTGGCACCTGTTGAATTTCCTTTTGTTGAAACAAAACACAACACACACACACACACACACACACACACACACACACACACACACACACACAGTGTGAAACACTCGCTAATGCACCATTATGAATGCCTGTGTGTGCGGCAATGTGAAACAATGGCAAGCACACACGCAACTTCTACGGAAGACTATCGAAATGTTTCGACTTTAATCTCGAAATGTTTCGACTTTAATCTCGAAATGCTAGATTTTTTTTTTTTTTTACAGATTTTTTTTTTTTTACGTTGCGGTTCAGGGCTTCCGTAATTGGTTGTATTTTGTGAATAGAATATTACCAGATAATCGAGAAGGAGCAAGGATATTTGCTATTACTGTACTGAAATGGTTGTGAAATGCTGTTTACTGCATCAGCCGGTGTTCACCCGGCATGGAGAGGTGGGGTAACTGTTAAAGTAATATTTACAAGAGCTTCTAGGTTTATAAGATAAGCATTCAACTGCCCTGTTGTATAGGTTATTTGTGTTTGCGCACATGATATCAGGAAGCAATAATACACGAATGACAAATGTGCAAATTGAGTTAACGTTACCCCTCCAACTTCTAGTTTTATTGATAACCTATATCTTATCATATGCGATTTGGCTATTGATATTACAGAAGTCCTGTGGTAAAATTACATTATTAACCTACTCCATCTACCCTTGTAAAGTTAATCCGAATAGGGCTTTAGTCTCGACATTTTCCCCTCCCACATCCACATACAATAAAAAAGGTATAGGCTTAATGTTGTCGAATTTAATTTTTAGAAATTACTGATGCAAACACGTTGAAAAGCTTCTTCTCAATTTTTATTACAGGTGGCTGCGTTCGGTGGATTCGGTGGCTGCGTTCTGTGTGAAAGTGTGTGTGTGAAAGTGTGTGTGTGTGTGTGTGTGAGAGAGAGAGACTGTTCGTGTTTGTTTGTGTGTCTGTTCGTGTGTATGTATGTGCGTGTCACAAATCATAAATTGTTTCTTCAACTTATTAAAATATCCTACTTTACTGCAACTATCTGTTTCTGCTTCTTTATTATATTTATAGTGTGTGATTTATAAAATACATTAGATCCTTCATCACACATATTGTGTCTGGTCACTTTATATCTTATAGCAGAATATTATATTACTGTTAATGATTGTTGAAAATCAGTTCAGTATTCAGTGAGATATGATTAATTTAATGCGCTGACAGCTCATTTCACCAGCCATTCAGATTACACTGAGCGGAGCGGATGACCGGTTTAAGATGGCGGCTCCAATTCTCGTCCGTGCCAATAGGCAGTAGCGGTCGATAGGGCGTCTACCTATATATGATGTCTATGGTTAAAATACCCCGTTTCCAAAAGATTGTTGGAGTTAAAGGCTTGTTTATATTTCCATCAGGATAAAACACAGATTCATCACAGATCATGAGCATCATAACACCGCCTCTACCGGACTCAAGCGGCGCGTCAGAAGCAAATAGCCCATTATCTTCCCTGCCGTAGCCGTTTCACATAATGTAAAACTAACATGTTTTCAATGTCACACATTTTGTCTGTTTGTAATGAAGATCATCACATTCCCTTCACCATACCTAGAGATTGGCATGGTGTTATTTCAGTTAGCCTAATAGCTGGTTTGATTTGCATTGAGAGATGATCCATGCCAATCTCTAGGTATGGTGAAGGGTGTGTGATGATGTGGGGATATTTTAATTCTAAAGGCCAAGGGAACTTTATCAGGATGCATATTATCCTGGATCCATGAAACAACTGGCCTTTAAAAATAAAAATCTGCTGTCTGTATGGGAATTAACATAGAAGTGTCCTGACTTATGCAACCTGTATTTTAAGGAAGAACATTTATTTATTTGCGATACATTATTCATTCACAAAGAAAATTGGTGTCCTTAAAGGTTGAGTTTTCCTCATTTTTTAAATTAAGGCATTAAGATCAATTTCCAAAAGATAATTTTTTTATTCCTCTTTTCATTCAACTTAAGCATGGGTGTGTTCACTTATGCTGAGCAATGTATATATATCATTTCTACTTTGTTTGCAATTTCTGTTATGTAATTAATTATTTTTAAATAAGCGCTTTATATTAGATTATAACCACTATGTTCAAAGTAAGAGTGTGTGTACGTACATTTCTGTGGTCCTGCTGTAATCCTGATCTCTCCTCCATGATCCATACTACAAAACACACACAGTTAATCAGTTACACACACACACACACACACACACACACACACACACACACACACACACACACACACACACACACACACACACACACACACACACTTAAATTCAGAAAGCTTCATTGGCATGACAATTACATTTTGTATTGTCAAAGCATTAAAACAACATAGGCTTTACTAAATGTTCTAAGTCATTTTTATGTACAGAAAAAGAAAAAATAATAAAACTAAATAAAAAAGACACATTTATTTATATTCATGGCTAGATATTGCAAAAAATTATGATAACAGTTTTTGGGTTGGTTTTAATTGGGGAAATATGTTATTAATATTTTGGGTAATAGTGGTCTCTGATATGTTGGTATTTCTGTGAGGAAGTGCAGCTCGGTCTCCGTCACTCCCAGAATGCAGTACGAGAAATGTCCGTACATGCTCAGTGTTTTCCTGAGTTTCACATCGTGGTTTCTTCTCTGGTTGTTTGCTGTGTCTCTAACTCCCTGTACGCTTCTAGTCTACGCCCGTCAAGCTCTCCTAGACATCTGCCATCTCTGCTGTGGTCTCATTCAAATCTCTCACACCTCGAACGTGGACGGCCCCTTCTACAAATCGCACGAGTCGCCCCGAACGGTCATCCCAGGAAACGAGGAATCCATTGTTTTCAACGAGCGAGTGTGTCGGTGTTCTTGCGGGAAGACCTCCCAGACATTGATGAATGTGAGAGTGATAGAATACCACAAACAGCTAAACATACTAGGAATATTTATCCGGAGACTGCAGGACAGGGTGTAATAAATATTGCAGAGCCATTGCAGTCTTCTGATAAATCTTATTCTGAAAAGCCTTCTTCTAAAAACTCCCCAGACATTGTATATATATTAAAGACTGGCTGAATGCATTGAATGTAACAGATGAGGATGACCCATAAATTAGAAATGTTAATGTCACAGACAAGGTTAAGATTTCTATGGACGATCTTATTGTTGAACTCCTCAAGAGAGACCACAGAGAGCGCGCAAGACAGAGGAGGAGGAGAGAAAGGCGCTGGCGAAGATCCTCCACTAAGGCTCAACTTCCTCGAGACGAACTGATTCATCGGGAACAGCAGTTAATAAAGATTATCAAACAAGCTGAACGATTGAATAAAAAGATAATGCGCATTGCAAACAGTATTATAGTTGAAGATGAAATAAAATGTTCAGATAAAGTGTTGAATTTGCAGGGCAAGCTAAAACTACTTAAAGCCTAGTTTGGGCTTGGCCTGCAAATTTAGGGGTCATTATTAGAGAGTATTATTAGTATGTGGGTAGCTATACTGACATGATATGTATAGGCTGGTGGAAACCACATGTGTTTTGAAAAAAGGCAACTTTGAACATCGTTTGCCCCAGACATAGAGGAGGTGTTAGGCCGGAGAAAGGTCAAATGGGCTACGATAGAAGAACTTACAATATAAAGCTTTTATGTATGTGCTGCATGAAAGAAAATTTGAATATGTGCTTTTGCAAGCTTATGTTAATAAGGGACTAGGATAAGTCCTGAGTTTGACCATGTAAGGGAATTTTAGCTGCACTATAATGACAGTTAGAGGACGGCCCCTAAGAACAAGGTTAATATAAAAAAAAGAGTAGAAAGCTCATACCTGCAAACTCAGAAGGTCTGAAAAAGGTGACACATTTTGGTGACCCCCCCCCCCCCCTCACCCCCACCGACTTATATTTTAGTCATCTGAATTGTTTGTTTTAGTCGACCAAAGCCATATACTCCCGGATAAAACATCTATTAACCTGTTAATATAATTGATTTTAGAGTTTGAACATGCAATTCAGTTACAGATTTAAAAACAGTGACTTAAAAATAACTTAAAATTAAATAAAACCACTTTTCCTGAAGTAGAACAGTCTTCTTTTCAATGAATGATACATGCATTCTTTATAACTACTTGCATACATCATTCTTTCAAGTAGACATATTTATTTGTATGAATTAAATATAATGAATCCTTATTAAAGCTATTAACGAACAGTGAATGCCTTTCAGTGAATTGGGCGGCAGTGGCTCAGTGGTTCATGTAGATTGTCTACAAATCGAAAGGTTGGTGGTTCAATCCCCGGTTCCACCTGACCAAGTGTCGAGGTGTCCATGAGCAAGACACCTAACCCCAGCTGCTCCCGACGAGCTGGATGGCACCTTACACGGCTGACACCGCCGTCTGTGTATGAATGAGTGAGTGAATTCGCTCTGTGCACGAGAAAAATGCTAACTTCCGGCTTGAGGGCGGACGTTGGGTACTTCGTTTCCGGTTGCCGTCTTGTTTACATCAGTGGACCGGCGTTAAGTTAGTTTAATCGTTCGCAATGGACCTAAAACATAAAAAACTTACTGTGGCTGAGCTGGTTTAATGGTTAAAGCGTAAAGCCTTGTTTAACTCGACGGATCCGCATGAGCCCAAAGGTGCGCGCCGCAAAAATGACGTGATTGTAACAGCGTGCGCGCCTCCGTATCTCTTAGATTAGAACACCATTTACTACACACAATAGGCTTTTTTCTCTGATTTTGAAAACTCTTCGTGATCGACGGGTTGGTGATTCCTGTAACGTTACTGTTTTCCGGTCAATGACAAGAGTACTAATCAGCTGTCTCACGAACGTAACCAGCACATGTATCCACACATAGCAAAGCCAAAACACAGCGAGGGAGAAGAACTAAGTTACATGAAACAATCCAACTACATATTTTACACCACTGACAAGGGAAAAGTCACTACTCACGGTGTCTATAGCCGCTTTCCGTCCGGAGGGACTTTTGCAGTGCCTAGAACCTTCCTATAACCATTTTTTTCGCGTGTTCCGACCGGACTAAGTTCCTATAACACTTTAGTACCTAGTCTAGAGCGAGGACTTTTTTTAGTTCCCTTTCCCAACGTCGGATACCTTTACTCCCTGTATTACATGTGTACTCCCTGTATGACATACTGAGAGATGTAATATTTAAACCCCTTTCTCTCTCTTGCTCTGGGGAGCTGGAGAAAAATCACTAACCAGTCGATGAACATCATCGACTCTAATATTATATTATAATATCGACTGTAATCTTCGGTTAATGTCCAAGACATCTGGAGAAATATACATAATCTACGTTGTCCATCAGGCTACCGGAAACTAGACACCCCATATCGGTTTCGCAGCCGGAAGTAGCATATGCTAACGTGCACATAGTCTATTTGTGAATGAGAGGCAACATGTAAAGCGCTTTGGTGGCCATTGGGTCTGTGAAAGCGCTATATAAATGCAGTCCATTTACCATTCTCTTTTTCTTTTGTTGCTTGAATATTAAGGACACAGACCGCATTAGGTTTATTAAGTCAAGTCAAGTCAAATATATTTATATAGCGCTTTTCACAATACAGATTGTATCAAAGCTGCTTTACAGTATCAATCAAAACAACTCAACAATGTTTGTTTATTACTGGAAAAAAAGGACATCCAAGTTTGGTAGAGTTGATCAATGGTATGATTGTTTAATTAATTTGAATATCCCCGACTGAGCAAGCCAAAGGCAACAGTGGCAAGGAACCGAAAAACTCCATCAAGTGACCTAATGGTGTCCTAAAACTCCATCAGGTGACCCAATGGAGAAAAAAAAAACCTTGGGAGAACCCAGGCTCAGTCGGGGGCCAGTTCTCCTCTGGCGTTTATGAACTGTCATAACATATGAACTGTTTATGAACTATTACCCACTGTCACTTTAAGACTAGGATCATTTCCAATGACATGCGGATCCAGAATTGCACTGATGCACATCCGATACACTCACAACTGTTTAAGACAAAGCCGACATATTTTACGTGAATTCTCAGCAAAACGGACATTTTAGACAATGTTGTGTGTGCATCTGTCCATTCGTAAACCAAACAGAGCTCGATTCAGTCCTCGCGCGCTGTATAAGTGTCTGTGGCTGCACGCTTCGGGTCGGGTGTGTGCGCGCGGAAAGATGAGAGCAACTCGTGTCCTGCTGGGTAGATCAGCACATTACAGTACAAATGTGCGCATCTACCACAAACGCAGGACACCAGTTCCGACTGGATCGCTTCCCAAATCGTCACTATCTAACATTTTCGTCTAGTTTTTATTCGTTGACGAAAATGTCAATAGATTTTCATCATAGTTTTTGTCATTCAAAACTAGTTTTAATAATTTAGTTATCGTCTCGTTTAGTAGTTATCGTCTCTGTGAAAAATGTCATTGATGAAAATGACAAATTATTCGTCAACGAAATTAACACTGTAATGTAACGTTAGTGGAGGAGATAGCCTTGCCAAAATCCTTCACATTGAACTAACATTGTAGGCTAACAACACAATTTGCTGATCTTACGTTAGCTGACTAGCCGAGAAGCTTACTTTCCATTATAACGTTAATGTTAAACATGTTAACTAACAACAAGGTTAGAGAAAACAATTATACTGTTGGCAGATAACAGCACTTGCCTCAAAACTAATGTCTGTCTAAAGTAGCACCAGAGAATTTCTCAATCTGCGGGAAAGCTGTAGCCAGGGCCTTTTCAAAGACGACGCTGCCGTTATCTTGACTGTGATTGGCCAAATGACTCGCGTGATGTACCAAAGATGCTTGTGGAGAAGACCGCAGTTGGTTTTTGAAACTCACGTTTATGGGAAATGAATAAACGTGGTTCCGCCATAATTCAGAGGTAAGGGCAATATTTGATTGCAGGGGATTATGGAATTGTTTTAGAAGTATCTAGTGGTTCCAGCGGGTTAGAAATACAACAAGAGGCACATCCCTAATATGCAGTATTTAAGCCCGGTTAACACCCATTACTATGTTCGCAGAAACTGACGCCGGCGTTCACCCCCATCCTCCCCACCACCACGAGGTCGTTCTCTTGCCTCCTGAGTCTTTCTGGTAGAACTACTTTACCTGTGCGTTTACTGAAAATAATTGCACACCTTAGAATGTTCATCAACCAACCAGAATGAAGCATTCAACATCCATGTAGTATAACTAGAGCTAAACCGCTGTAAATTCTCAATTAGAACTTTATTAAATGTAGTAATGTAATCTATAATAAAGTGTAACTGGTTTGTAATAAGTGTAGATTGTAATGCTGTTTTTTGAGTTGTTTAATCAAAACTCTTCCTGCTCTACATACTTGAGTTTTTCCAGTCTGTAGTTTGGATCGTTGCGTTTATCAGTGAGCAGCTTGACTCCTGAATCTCCTGGGTGATTGTAGCTCAGATCCAGCTCTCTCAGGTGTGAGGGATTTGAACTCAGAGCTGAAGACAAATAACCACAGCCTTCCTCTGTCACCATACAGCCAGACAATCTACAAAGACACACAGCAACAGTCCACATGACATTAGTTTGGCAATCTCTTTCACACATGCGTAGTTTGTATTTTCAGTTGTTATTTTCTGTAAATTCTTTCTTAAAATCTTGTTCTTAAATGTGTAAAATGTGGTATTGTAATTTTGTGATTAAGAATTTCGTCTGAGGTAAAATTTTAATCGCAATAGTCATTGATCATTGTAATGTAATATTACATGTAATATTAGTGATCAAACATTTCAGATTTTGACCTAGGAGGAGAGGAAAAAAAGGATTCACAAAATTTGTCTCTGACAGCCAAATCGTGTCAAAAATCTGGCTTTAGGCAGGTCGCTCCACCAGCAGGGAACAGCAAAGTTAAAGGGCACCCAAGTAGTGAGTTTAGGTATAGGGGTGAAACCCTGAAGTGATTAATTATCTCATTAACTTACACTACACTGCTTCAGTGTTACTTTTTTAACACTCTGAATGTGGATTATATAAACACTGAGCAGTGTTCATTACTGGGGATTTTGATGCGGGGTATCATCCTGGAGAAGATCGATGTTAAAGTAAGATTTTTGCACCAGAATGCAGGTAGCAAGGTCAAGCCCCAGAGATCATGTTAACTGGTGTGGTGATGAATATTGGTATTGAATTATTTTTTGACCGCAAATGTCATGTCCATATTGATGGAAATGGTCAATTACTACCCTGCAAATGTTGTTTGTCTCTTGCTCTGGCGTTCCATTGAGAGCAGTTTTGTTGACTAAATGTAATCATTATTTGTTGTGATAATATATTTTTATATTAATTGTTTAATGGAAAACCATTTACCTCAGTATCTGCAGCTGACAATGTGAACTCTTCAGCCAATCAGAAAGAAGCTTTATTCCAGAATCCTGCAGGTCATTGTTACTCAGGTCCAGCTCTCTCAGGGTGTTTGAGGATTGAAGAACGGAAGATAAACTCTCACAGGACTGCTCGGTGAGATTACACATGGAACATCTGAACAAGAAAAACACAATGTCATTGCATACAGAATAAATCTTAGCAGAGTGATATTCAATAATTAATGCAAAATCAAATCAAATGTAAGTATTTGAATTCAGACCTCAGTATCTGCAGCTGACAGCTCTTCAGTCCATCAGAAAGAAGCTTTATTCCAGAATCCTGCAGGTCATTGCTACTCAGGTCCAGCTCTATCAGGACGTTGTTAGAGAATTGAAGAGCTGAAGACAAACTCTCACATGACTGAGCAGTGAGATTACAGCTATGTAACCTGTGAGGAGAACAAAACAAACAGCAACATTAATGTGTTTTTCATGTAGCAGGGGTTCTCTACTCTGGCCCTTGAGATCCACTTTCTGGCAGAGTTTAGCTCCAACCCTTATCAAATACACCTGAACAAGCTAATCAAGGCCATTACTGGATTACTAGAAAGTTGCAGGCAGGTGAGTCTGATGATCAGGGTTGGAGTTTGCAGGAAAGTAGATCTTGAGGGCCAGAGTTGAGAACCCTTGGTTTATAATCTGAAACACACATAACAAAATCCCCAGAGTAAAATGAACACTGCTGAGTGTTCATATGTGTCCACTGTACAATCTACAACTGACTTACAGCCACACAGCCTAAGATGAAATCAACTGAATATAAAAATAAGACATTACATCTCTCAACATCTCACCAGAGGATGATTAAAGAACCACTAACTAGGAGGATTTTAACTTTAACCATTGTATGTAAGCTTGTATGTAATTGGAGGACAAATGGCTCCTTAGTTTCGAAGTGGTTTGGGTACAAGGTGATCGCATTGAAAATAAAGGGCAAGAACAGAATGCTTTGAGGAGTCCAGTGATACTTGTCCCAAAAAAAGTTAACCAGTTCTCTTTGAATATTTACAAGCAGTCCATTTGGAGGGTCGACACAGGCAAGTTTATGCCATAATGAAGAGGCCACAAGATTATTAATTATAAGAATACGTCCTCTATAAGATATCTGAGGGAGCAACCATTTCCATTTTTCCAATCGACCTTTTATTTTCTCAGTTAAACCTTCCCAATTTTTCTTAATGAAGTTTTCATTCCCTAGATAGACACCAAGGTATTTTAAACCTCCTCTTTTCCAAATTAATCCTCCAGGTAAAGCGGGAAGATCTCCACTCCAATTTCCTACTAGTAGAGCCTCACTTTTCTTCCAATTGACTTTAGCAGAGGAAACACATTTAAAATCATTAACTATTTTTTCTAACTTAATAACATCCTCATTTCCATTTACAAAAACAATAACATCATCAGCATAGGCGGAAAGATGTAAAGAGTTGTTACAACCAGGGAAAATCAGACCTTTTAAATGAGCTCGTAACTTTTGAAGTAAAGGTTCGATGGCAAGGGAATACAACATCCCAGACATGGCACATCCCTGCCGAACTCCCCTCTCCACTGTGAACGGAGCACCATTAACCTTAAGAACACTCTCAATGTTACAGTACATAGCCTTAATCATGGATATAAAAGAATTGCTAAAACCAAAAGCCTCTAAAGTGTTCCATAAAAACAAATGTTCAACTCTGTCGAAGGCTTTCTCTTGATCGAGAGAAATCAGACCAGAGTTAATTCCCAGGAGTTTAGAAGCATCTAAAACATCTCGAATTAAGGCAATATTATCAAAAATAGACCCGTTGGGAATACAATAAGACTGGTCAGAATGTATCAATTGTCTTAAAACTTTACTAAGTCTTATAGCCAAACTTTTAGATAAAATTTTGTACTCTGAACACAAGAGTGAGACAGGGCGCCAATTGCCGATACACTGAAGATCACCTTTCTTAGGTAACAGTGTGATGACTGCTCTTCTGCAGCTCAGTGGCAACAGTCCTCTTTCCAGACTGTCATTAAGAACTGTCAGCAGATCTTCTCCTATGACGGGCCATAGAGTCTTATAAAACTCAACAGGTAACCCGTCAATTCCTGGAGATTTACCGTTTTCCATGCTCATCATAGCAGTATAAAGCTCTTGTACAGACAAAGTCTTTTGCAATTCATTGTTGGACTCTTCGTCCACCTTTGGCAGTCCTTCAAGGAAAAGATCAGCATCTGCACCCCATTCCCTCAGTTCAGATTTATAAAGGTCTGAAAAAAACTCTACAGCACGGTTACGTATGTCAGCAGGCTCAGTTAGTTCTTGTCCTGTAGCTGAGCGTAGAGTATGGATCATTTTACTTTGACCTTTTTTCATTTCTAAATTAAAAAAGAATTTTGAGGGAGCGTCCATTTGTGTCACAGTTTGGAACCGTGAACGGACTAAAGCTCCCTGTGCTTTAACTCCCAACAGATCTATCAAAACTGCTTTTTTTTTCTTCAAGTCATCAATATGCTTTTTATTTTTCTTAGATGCTAATAAATCCTGCAAAACAATAATTTCCGTTTCTAATGTCTTCATTGACTGGGCTATGTCTCGAGTAACATTTACAGTGTACTTTTGACAAAAATCTCTAATAAGAATTTTCCCACAGTCCCACCATTGCAGTAAAGAAGCATAAAAATGTTTTTGCTGTTTAAAAGTTTCCCAAAAAAATTGGAAATTATCTAAAAAACAATGAAGTATTGAACATCCAGTATGCACTCCTATACTTCACACACTTCATTAAAACACTGCACAGAACTAAACTGTGATCAGAAAACCCTACTGGAATAATTTTACAAAATTTAAAAAGATTACATTGATGTTGAACACTATAAATTCTGTCAAGTCGTGCCAAAGAGATAGTATGTTCAGTACTATGAGCCCAAGTGTATTGTCTAACATCTTGATTCATATTTCTCCATACATCACATAAATCGTGAGTTTCAATTAGTTGTATAAGTGTTCTCTGAGAAGCAGCGTGTGGTTCTATATGATTCCTGTCCAACTTATCATTGGCCGTACAATTAAAATCTCCACCTAAAAATAACACATCTTCTGAATTTAAATCTTTCAAAAGTGCATCCACCTTATCAAAGAAAAGAACTCTCTCTAATCCTTTTGTAGGAGCATATAAATTCAGAAGCACCATTGTGATTTTCTCAAATTTACTTTGATCTTTACAAAACGACCACAAATTATTTCCTCAACTTCACAAGACAGAGGTAAAAAATGTTTTGAAAACAAAACAGCAACACCTCCACTAATAGAAGATTTGTGACTCAAGACAATCTGTCCGTCCCATTCTCTTCTCCAGTCGGTCTCATTTTTAAAATCACTGTGTGTTTCTTGTAAAAACAGAATATCTATTTGCTTTTGTCTAATAAACTCAAATAACATCATTCTTTTATGACCATCTCTGGCACCATTTAAGTTTAAAGATCCAATTTTAAAATTTGTCATTTTTGTTTTAGAGACTAGA
Organism: Chrosomus eos; assembly: GCA_036326025.1. NCBI lineage: Eukaryota > Metazoa > Chordata > Actinopteri > Cypriniformes > Leuciscidae > Chrosomus > Chrosomus eos. The sequence continues at coordinate 49,582,760 of CM070822.1, forward strand.
ACAAAAAAAAGAAGAAGAGCTGCCAAAAGAACTATTCTTGGCAGAATTTTAAAAGTTGACAGCCTCATCATCTTTAAAATTGTTTTTTTTTAGTTTGTTCACAAGTTTTCGAAGACGATAAATCTCTACATCTTGAAAGGCTCCCTCTTTCATTAGATACCTCACATCATTGATGAATTGTTTACAATCAGGAAAAAAATTCTCAACTTGCACTCCCTTCAATCCCTTTGTTTCTTGCAGAAATTTACTAATATCATCGGCGCTATACAAACAAACCAAGCTTTCATTTTGAGAGCTTATAGACATATTTGAACATTGAGACACATTTGAATCAGAGGAATCTCTATCACTGTCTGATCCCACACTCTTAACACCGCCCTCATCCTTTCTTACTTGTTTAAAACCTTTTCCACTATTTTTTTTCTTTCTTTTAACTGGGATCTTGAAAACAGATTTTGCTTCCTTTTCAAAATCAACATCGTCCACATCAATTTCATCAGCATCTGTTACACAGACGTTTTCAGAATGCTCAGCCTGCTCATCAGACTTCGAGAGAGTATCATTTTTACTAGGCTCAGTAACAATCTCAATTGTTTCGGGTTTATTCTCGGCAGCCACGACTGCGATCGGCCCGAGCTCAATCTCACCGGCCTCAACTACAGCCATACCGGCGGACGTGTCAGCGTCATTCGCGATCTCAGCCGGAGGAGGAACAGAAACGCCCTGTCCCGTACTTGTGCTCGCACCTGCACTGTCCTTTTTACTAGGACAATCACGAACGAGATGTCCAATCTTACCACAACTAAAACATTTAATTGTAGTGTCAGATGTTGCAAACACGGTGTAATCGAACCCATCAATTTTGAACTTAAAAACCAGATCGATCTCATCAACTCCATTTTTCAGAACCATGAAAACTTGTCTTCTGAATGAAACTAGATGCTTCACTAAAGGGGACTTGCACCCGAGGGGGATTTTCTTTATGGGGGAAACCAGTTTTCCATACCGCGACAACTCTTGCACGAGTATTTCATCTTTAATGTACGGAGGTACGTTAGACAATATGACCTTTTTTGACGGGGTACTTAACGGTAAAACAGTCACGAGTGAACCATTCAGCACAATGCCGCTTTGGACAACATCATTTGCCTTTTCAACTGTTTTAAAAAAAATAACAATTGCACTGTTCATTCGCGATGCCGAGACAATATGATCATGTCCCACAATCTCTCCCACCGCTAAACAACACTGCTCCACGTTAATTTTTTAATTCTAGACTCCACCTTCACTCCATGGCGGCGGGTTAAATCTTTAAAACTCATTGTGTTTTGGTTCGTCATGCTTCCCAGCACAATGCTGGTTGCAGACCCAAAACCCTTTACAATTTTAATACACGAACAAGTTCAACACATAAAAAAACAAACATACACAAAAAAGATAGAAGATAGAAAAGTTTGTTAGCACACGGCCACAACACGCACTCACCCTCACCACACTCCGTTCATTCCCAGCATGCACAGCTGCCCTCATGTGTCATAATCCACACTGGGACCAATGACCTTCACTCGCTGCGCAACAACACTGCGGATGCTGTCAGAAATATGGCAGAAATCACCAGCAAAAAGTTCCCAGAATCCCGGATTATTATCTCCACACTTCTCCCACGCCATGACACACCACCACACATCATCCACAACATCAACACTGAAATTTCCCGCAGATGTTCTGCACTGCCAAACGTGCACCTGGTCCACCACCACCACATCGGCCTCCACCACCTGTACGACGGACTCCACCTGCACAGAGATGCAGTGCGCATTTTTGCAAAGACCCTTAAAGACGCAGCTCTGGGCCGCACCCCATCACCACCGAGACATCTGCTACCGACTCCAGAACACTACCGGCCCAGTCCCCCCCACATGCCCAGACACACCCTGATGAGGAATCACCCCTACACGCCCAGACACACACCCCCGACCCCGATGAGGAATCACCCCTACACGCCCAGACATACATCCCCGACCCCGATGAGGAATCACCCCTACACGCCCAGACACACCCCCCCGACCCCGATGAGGAATCACCCCTACATGCCCAGACACACACACCCGACCCCGATGAGGAATCACCCCTACACGCCCAGACACACACACCCGACCCCGATGAGGAATCACCCCTACACGCCCAGACACACACACCCGACCCCGATGAGGAATCACCCCTACATGCCCAGACACACATCCCCGACCCCGATGAGGAGAGACACCGGCTGGACAAGCATCCCACATCATCCACCACGTCCACACCCACCTATGGCTCACTACACACCTGTCAACCTGCAGTCACCAACTCCACGTTCACCTGCCGGCCATCAAGCCCCCGTCAGGAAGAAGAAACCAAACCCCCCCACACACCCAGAGAAATCCCTCCACCCGAGAGCACAGAGCTACGCTGAAGCTTTAGCCCGGCCTCCCGCTCCACCCACCAGCTCCAGCTCCACTCCTGCCAGCGAACTGAGCCAGATCAGAGAGATGCTACACACACTGTGCAACCAGCTCCTGAACAGATAAGAACACACACAGTGCTCTACTGAAAAAAAAAAGAAAAAAAAAGGTATGAGGATATATATATGTATATGTAGATATATATGTGTGTTTGTGTGTATGTATATATATACATAATTTTGCACTAATGTAAATTGTTTGCCATGTACATTTCCACATGTACTTCACATTAACTTCTCTCTGTCTCACCAAATAGGTCTATCTTTTAGAATACGAATGAGTTCATTTAAAATAAGTTTCTGGAATATTCAGGGTCTTTACTCTTCAACGTTTGGTTCTAAAAGTACAGACCCAGAATTTCTAAAAAATATCGAAGATGTTGACATCATAATCCTCACTGAAACCTGGTGTCGAAATGATGTGCTTACCTACTGTCCCTCAGGCTACTATGAAGTGATTGTCCCCTCAGTCAAAATAAGTACGGTCCATCGTGGACGAGACTCGGGAGGAATTCTAGTGTGGTACAGGGAGGATCTGGCCAAACACATTTCTACAACTAAAATTGGAAAATTTCATTGCTGGTTAAAACTAAGCAAAACTGGCATTTCTACTAGAGACACATATCTCTGTGCCATCTACATTCCCCCAGCAGAATCCCCTTACCATGATGAGGAATACCTCAACCACATCCACACAGAAATCAGCCATTTCCAGGCCCAGGGGAACGTGCTGCTGTGTGGAGACTTTAATGCAAGAACTGGATTTGAACCCGATGACATAGATCCAAAGGGTAATGAATATGTCTTTGGCCAAACCCCCCGAGTCTCACAAGAAAACTTCCACTGAGAAACAGCCTGGACCAAACAGTGAATAAGAGCGGTAGAGAGCTGGTGCAGCTCTGCCGGGCCTCGGGCCTGTACATCCTGAACGGCCGGATCCGAGGGGACTCTTTAGGGAGGTTCACGTGTTGTTCAGGTCTTGGAGCTAGTGTAGTTGACTATGCCATCACTGACATGGACCCATCCTCCTTCAATGCATTCACTGTCAAACAGCAAACTCCGCTTTCTGACCATAACCAAACTAACATCTATATCAGAACACATCACGAACCAGAACAAAACAGACTGGAAACCTGCCGAATGTATCAGGTCCAGCAGAGATACAGATGGGCTTCAGACAGCGCAGACAAGTTTGTCCAAGCTCTCAGTTCTGAAGAACTAAAAAATCTAATAAATACATTTATTAATAAGAAATTCGAAACAACTAAAGATGGTGTTAATTCGGCTACAAATGAAATCAATAACATATTTAAAAAAGCAGCACAGAAAAGTGAATTGAAAAAGAAAGGCAAAAAATACACTAGAAATACTCCAAAAGATGAAAAATGGTTTGACTCAGACTGCAAAACATTAAGAAAACAACTTAGAAAATTATCAAATCTGAAACATAAAGAACCAAACAACACTGACATAAGAAATGAATACTTTTCAAAACTAAAAATATATAAAGACACAATTAGAGTGAAGAAGCAACACCATCTGACCAAAAATATACAAGAATTAGAAAATTCAATAAATCATAATCAGTTCTGGGATATGTGGAATAGTCTGAACACGGCAAAACCACAAGACCTACCAATACAAGATGGAGAAATCTGGACAAATCATTTTGAAAACTTATATAAAGAAATCCCACCAAAACAACTCAATGACAATTATAATCTGACCAAACAAAATCTACAAATGTATGAAGAGACAATTAAAAATAATCAAAATCCACTTGACCTCCCAATTACACATGAAGAATTGGCAAACAAACTCAAAAACCAGAAAGGTAATAAATCTTGTGGTCCTGACAGTATTCTGGGTGAGATGCTGAAACACAGCACACCGGATCTGCAGGCGGCGCTGCTCAAACTATTCAACATCATACTCACTTCAGGCTGTTTTCCTGACATCTGGAGCCAAGGACTTATCACCCCAATTCACAAGAGTGGAAATAAATTGGACCCTAATAATTTCAGAGGCATCTGTGTGAGCAGTAATCTGGGGAAGTTATTTAGCAGTATTTTAAACAATAGAATTGTAAGCTTCCTTAACGAACACAATGTCCTGAGCTCGAGTCAGATTGGCTTCGTCCCAAATCACAGAACTACTGACCACATTTACACCCTACACACCCTAATCGATAAACACGTCAAACAGACCAAAAACGGAAAAATATTTGCATGCTTTGTCGACTTCAAAAAAGCATTTGATTCTATTTGGCACAACGGATTATACTATAAACTTTTACAAAGTGGTGTAGGGGGTAAAGTCTATGACATTATAAAATCAATGTATTCGAACAACAAATGTGCAATACGAATTGGCAACAAACACACAGAATTCTTCACTAAGAAAAGAGGAGTGCGGCAGGGCTGTAGTCTGAGTCCAACGCTGTTCAACATCTACATTAATGAACTAGCGGTGCAGTTGGAGCAGTCTACAGGCCCTGGACTCACTCTACAGGACAGGAGCATCAAACTCCTGCTGTACGCAGACGACCTGGTGCTGCTGTCACCCTGTGTGTGTGTGTGTGTGTGTGTGTGTGTGTGTGTGTGTGTGTGTGTGTGTGTGTGTGTGTGTGTGTGTGTGTGTGTGTGTGTGTGTCACCCACTGCACAGGGACTACAGCAGCACCTGGACCTGCTGCACAACTACTGCCAGAACTGGCCCTGGCAGTCAACCTCACAAAGACCAACATGATGGTCTTCCAGAAGAAGCCCAGATGTCAGGAACACAGATACCAGTTCAGTCTAGGCAGCACCGGCCTAGAGCACACGATGCAGTACACTTACCTCGGCCTGGTCATCACTGCACACACACCACAACACACACACACACACACACACACACACACACACTTACCTCGGCCTGGTCATCACTGCACACACACACACACACACACACACACACACACACACACACACACACACACACACACACACACACAACACAACACACACACACACACTTACCTCGGCCTGGTCATCACTGCATCGGGGAGCTTCAGTGTGGCAGTGAATGCTCTCAAAGATAAAGCTCGAAGAGCTCTATATGCAATTAAGAAAAAATTCCAAAACACTGATTTACCAATTCCAATCTGGTGTAAAATCTTTGATAGTGTAATCCAGCCCATTGCGCTGTACGGAAGTGAGGTGTGGGGTCCACTCAGTGATCAGAGCTACACTAGATGGGACAGACATCCAACAGAAGCCCTACACACAGAATTCTGCAAAATGGTACTAAAATTACAAAGGAAAACACCCAATAATGCGTGTAGGGCAGATTTAGGCCGATTCCCATTGATTCTTAATATGCAAAAAAGATCCCTTAAATTCTGGATGCATCTAAAATCAAGTCCCACAGAATCGCTACATTTTAAGGCACTACAAACCCAAGAACTGAACCCCGAAAAGAGTCTCCTCAGTCAGCTGGTCCTGAGACTCACTAACCCAACTAACCCTAACCAGTCTCAGACCAGCACTGCTCCTCACACACACATCAGAATAAACCAAATTACCAAACAGTCTAAAAATACATATTTGGAACATTGGGATCAGGAAACCAAAACACAAAGTAAATTACAATTCTATCGAACTCTGAAATCAAATTATGAATTGGAAGAATATCTCCAGAGTGTGAGAGACACAAAGCAGAGACGGATCCTGAGCAAGTACAGGCTGAGTGAACATAACCTGGCCATCGAGACCGGCAGACACCGGAAGAGCTGGTTACCCCGAGAGCAGAGGGTGTGTGTTCAGTGTAGGACAGGAGAGATCGAGACAGAGACACACTTCCTCCTCCACTGTCACAAATACAGCTCAATTAGAGACCTCTACTTCAACAAACTAAATAACGTAATACACAACTTTACAGCCATGACTGAAGTAGAACAGATAAAGATCCTACTAGGAGAGGGACAGAGCGCAACACTGGCTGCCAGATACGTGTATGCGTGCCACAGCCTGAGAGACAGCAGGTGAACGTGTGTGTGTGTGTGTGTGTGTGTGTGTGTGTGTGTGTGTGTGTGTGTGTGTTTTAACTACTGCCCACCACAGTGACCTCAGTAATGTGTGTGTATGTATGTTAAAACACTGTGGTATCGAATGTTCACAGATAATCTAATCTGCTACACTGTTAATTTGTACAATAGATTTAATTTGTACATTTAAATTTAAGTTATGTTATAATATGTTATTATTTTATTATTTCTGATGACTTTATAATTATTATATGTGTTCCAAGCTTTGGCAATATTGTAATATGTACAGTCATGCCAATAAAGCAATTTGAATTGAATTGAATTGAATTGAGAGAGAGAGAGAGACAGACAGAGACAGACAGACAGAGAGAGAGACACAAGAGGAGAGAGAGAGAGAGAGAGAGAGAGAGAGAGAGAACAGAAGAGAGAGAGACACAGACGAAAAGAGACAGAGAGAGAGAGAGAGAGAGACACAGAGGAGAGAGAGAGAGAGAGAGAGAGAGAGAGAGAGAGAGAGAGAGAGAGAGGGGACACACAGAGAGAGAGAGAGAGAGAGAGAGAGAGAGAGAGAGAGAGAGAGAGAGAGAGAGAGAGAGAGAGAGCACAATGCCTTGAGTAAATGCCAAATCGGCTTTCTTCCAAAATGTCGCACATCCGACCACATTTTCACATTACAAACACTAATTGACAAATATGTACATCAAAACAAATTAAAAATTTTCGCTGGTTTCATCGATTTAAAGAAAGCATTTGATTCAATCTGGCATGAAGGACTATACCTTAAACTCATTGACAGTGGAATAGGGGGAAATTCTATGATTTGATCAAATCGATGTACACAGCCAGCCAATGCGCTGTTAAAATTGGAAACCAAAGAACTGAATTTTTCCCCCAGGGGCGCGGAGTGAGACAGGGCTGCAGTTTAAGCCCCACCCTCTTCAACATTTACATCAACCAATTAGCCGAAATATTAGAACATGCTCCCTTTCAAGGTCTCACTCTAAACGACACCGAGATCAAGTGTCTTCTTGATCAGAAACCACTACTACCCCAAAATAAATCAAATATTTCCCCATTTTAACAGCTGTAATCCAACCCAAAAACTCCATTTCGTTCTTGGCGAAGAAGCCAAATGCTCAAACATAGCTGCAAAATTTGTAGCATCTTGCCACATCCTGAGGGGCGACCAGAAGCCAGCAAACACCCAATAAACACACACTCACACACAGCCTAAGACCCACACACACACACAGCCTAAGACCCACACACACACACACACACACACACACACACACACACACACACACACACACACACACACACACACACACACACACAGCCTAAGACCTACACATGTATATAGTGTTCAATTCCAAGTTCAGTGTTCGTTTGTTTTCTGTTTTTCGCTCGTTTTTGTCTTTTTTATAGATAATTTCTAAATCCTTTATATTTATTTAATAATCTTTGTTTATTTTATTATTATTATTTTACGCTACCAGTATTATTATTTTGTGTACTAAATGTTATAAATCACTTTCTATGTTGTCTTGATGCTTTGGCAATACAAAATGTATTTTTTTGTCATGCCAATAAAGCTTTCTGAATTGAATTGAATTGAGAGAGAGAGAGAGACAGACAGACAGAGAGAGACACAGAGAGAGAGAGAGAGAGAGAGAGAGAGAGAGAGAGAGAGAGAGAGAGAGAGAGAGAGAGAGAGAGAGATTAAGAGATTGTAACAAAAGGGATAAGTCTTTATGTATGTATAGAGAGATCGAGAGAGAGAGAGAGAGAGAGAGACTTTGACTTTACAACTCTTTATTAAAACATGTACTAAAACACTAAAAAACAATGTATTTCGCTCCTATAAACATACTGCTATCTGCACATACGAAGGGGAAAAATTATATAATTGAAAGAAATAATATATAAATTAAGAAAAATAAAATTAAAATGACCATTAAACATCACCAATTAAACACTATAATTTCATCTTCACATATTGACAATAAAGCACCATTCACACACCATTTAGACTCAAATTCAAATATGTTTTTTGTGATTTGATAGAATTTGTGTTCCAGTCTGATTCTTGATTCAACCAAGGCAGTAAACATTTTCAGCGCGCTCATATTTCTCCCCTCAGCAGCCATTCTGCAGGTCTTCCAAATAGCTAGTTTAGCTTGTCCGACTGTAAAATTGGCCAAGGTACACTGTTCTCTGTGCGTTTTAGAATACTTACATCCATAAACAAAGAATGTCTTGTTAAAACAAAAACCTAGGCCTCCAAGTATTCTTTCCAATAAAGTAAACAGTGATACTAGCCTAGGACATTCAACAAAAACATGGAACACAGTCTCTGGTTTAGTACAAAAATTGCAAAAAGATAAAACATCCATATTAAACTTAGAAACAAAGCTATTTGTAGGTAACACACAGTGCAATATTCTCCACTGCAAATCCCCAGATCGTTTTGGAAGGGGACCTTTATACAACAGTCTCCAAGAGGGAGCAAGATCCTCAGAGTCCATAAGATATTCTCTCCATTTTGTATCACATCTCTGATTAATATTCCCAAAATAATCAGTCTTTACACATATCTGATAAAACTCTCTTTTTCCAACAGCTTGAAAATCAAGCTCCTGCAGCCCCTTAAATTTCAATAACTTCCCCTCTTGGTCATCCTCTGTACAAATCCTTGGAGACACAAGTAGCTTAGGGAAAGAGCATTGCATTGAATCACCAGACATGAAACAATTTACAAAATTGAGGAACTGGGAGGGAAAATCAGCTTTCAGACTGTTTATGAAATGTTCCACCACCCTCACAGACCTGAATCCCACCTGTTCACAAATTTCGGCCGCTGATCTCCATTTTCTGGAAGCAATATCAATCATATGTGCAACTGTGGTCAAACCCTTATCAATAAATGTTTTAGCAATAATATTAAACATGCAAACATTGCCACCAAAAAAGGGGTTATAAAACAGTGGCTCATTCAGGCCAAAATGGTCATTTTCTCGTCCAACTTCTTTAAAAACAGTCCAGGAATTTAAAACTGACGAATAGAATCTTACATCAGATAGGCCTGTAAAATTTCTGCTATACAAAGACATCAAAAACAATTGTTTGTCAAGGGAAAAGTTGCCAAAAGTTCTGAGCAAAGCCAGGCCAAGTGACACCCATGATGTTGTATGCCCTTTAGAATAAAGCAAAGTCTGAGCAACTTTTAGCCTCATAGCTTTAACTTTGGCGGTCACATCAATTAACCCTTGACCTCCTTCAGTAACTGGCAAGTAAAGAACTGCAGAGGGAAGCCAATGATGACCATCCCAAAAAAAAATCTACAAAAATCTTCTGCAAATGTTGCAAAAGAAATTTTGGTGGATCAAGTACATTCAAACGATGCCACAACATAGATGCAGCTAAGTTATTAATTATAAGTACTCTGCCTCTATATGACAAATTAGGGAGAATCCACCGCCACCTTTGTAGACGGCCAGACACTTTATCAAATATACCTTCCCAATTATTCTCCATATATTGATCTAGCCCCATAAAAACCCCAAGCACTTTAAACCCTTCCAAGCTCCAAGAGCAGAGCTGAGGAAGTACTGGAGGGCCTCCATTCTCCCATTTGCCCAGCAAAAAGGATACACTCTTCTGCCAATTTATTTTGGAGGAAGATGCTCTCTGATAGACATCCAGAGATGCTACCAAATTCTTAACATCTTCATCTGACCTTATTACCACTGTAACATCATCAGCATATGCACTTAATCTAGCCGTTACCAAATCTGTACTATCCACCTTATTCTGCTCTAAACAATGCGCGCCGCCATGACGACGACTCCGGTTGCCTACTTCCGGTTTGCACTGTATTAGCAGTGAGAGAATGAGTTCAGGCTCTATCTATGTGCTGCTGTTGTTGGTTGATTTTACAATTCAAAGAAGATAAAAAAAAACTTTAGAAACTGGGTGCTTTGAGCATAAGATTAAAAGGAGAGAATGCCTATGTCCGGTTCGGATCAGCTACATTCAGTGCCAGAGAGTAGACGTTTTTGGTTAGCTGCGCTAAAACTGAAGCATCCAACGAAAAAGGTGTAATACGTTACCAGTATGGATGGGCATTTCAAGCAAAAATAATATTCGAAGATCGCTGGGTATTATTCAATGATTATTCGAAAATAGCACCCCTCCATCACATCACGCACACACATCGCCTACATATTTTTAAATATAATAAATATATTAAAAAAAAAAAAAAAAACTAAACATACTTTTTATATTTAAGTTTCACAATATAATGTTTTTTATTTATTTATTTATTTAATCTATGTTGATTATATGAAAAGGGAACCGCATGAGTTGAGTCAGATATGACCATAATGCCCAATATATCGGAAAACATTTGGAATGGCTCAGACATGATTTTGACCACTTATTAAGTTTTGTTTTGTAGAAAGCCTTTCTGTAAAGTGAAATTCGTTTAGTAAAAATTGTATCTTCATTTGTATCAATGTTTTATCCACAAATTGCCTAGAATAATAAATATGACGTATGACAAATATAGCGCGTCTTATTAATAAACGAAACTCAGCGTATAAGTTAGGCTACTTGAAGTATATAGAAAGAAGTATATAGAAAGTATAGAAAGAAGTATATAGAAAGAAGTATATAGAAAGCTTGAAATGTGTACTTTTAAACAAAATAATTAAAAACGAGCAGAAATGGGCTGCTCTCTGCTTATGTAGGTTAATTCGTATGAAGTGTGCATTTCTCTCTAGGCGCGTTCACTACTGCGAAGATGGCGAGTCAGCATCATCAAATTTATCTTTGCAGTCCATACTTACAGAAAACACTAGTTATTAATAAACAATTCAAATGTTTAATGCATAATCATTACTTTTGCCGTTTTTTTTATTGTGGCAAGCTTATGCGTGCGTTGTGATGCAGAATAGGCAATATTACGAAAACGCTCATTATGGTTTAGTATAGTGTTGTCACGATACCAAAATTATTGTTTCGATACCGATACCAAGTCAAGTATTGCGATTTCGATACTTTTTCGATACTTTTCCTGAAAAGGGAGAAACACTCTCAAATATCATTGCTGTGCTTTATTTTAAAACCGGGACAACATTCTAATCATACAACACACTAATAAATGAACATATGAACAGCAGATATGTTAAACATTTGAACAAAATATAAAAAATAAATTAGAGCAATGACATTCAAGGTAAAAAAATAATAAATTTATCACCATTATCTCAGTTATCATAAGCAACATAAGAGTTAACAGGAACTGATAAGATTTTATCAATATCCATGCCACTGAAGATTCTGCTAATCGATCCGATTCTTTAACGATTCTCTTATCGATTCCTGATAGCAGTGTGTGGAAAAAAGTAGTCTCATGCTAACAAGTGGTTTTATTTGTTTTAAAGCTTACACTTGAGTAAGCAAACTGTATTTTTATGTAATTTATGTAATAAATGAAAACTTATTGTAAAGTGTTACCAATTAGTTATAAACCGATTCAGATGTCTCGTGAGTTCAGTGTTGGACAGATCAGTTGTTTAAACCATTCATTAAAACGAATCGGTTCAAATGAGTCATTAGTTCGCGAATTGGACGTGTCATTATCGGACGTGTGCGCGTTGTGTGATTATCCCCGCAGTTTAGGACATCCCACAAGATTTGTGTCATCACAGAAAACATCATCACTGGATAGGTTTGTTTTCGTTTATTTAAAGTGTGGTTTATATCAGCTGAATGTGCGGAACGCTTTTCAGAGAAGATAATTAAGGCAACATATTTTAGCACAATTCACACCAGCGGTATTTCAGGAAAACAAATCTCCGAATGCTCCACATGAAAATTTAGTTTTCAGACCATACCATCGTGTCGATTTATTTTGATTAATATGTGGGAGAGAGCAAGACAGCGCTTAGTTTTGAGACGGAAGCCTTGTTTACTTTCGCCTGGCTCCGCAGATAGAGTGTGTGCGCGCGCGACCATGCAGGTCTCTCTCTCTCTCTCTCTCCCTCTCTCTCTCTCTCTCTCTCTCTCTCTCTCTCTCTCTCTCTCTCTCCCCTCTCTCTCTCTCTCTCTCTCAGACATGCGCCCTGTCACACGCGCATCTAAGTTACATTACTCACCGATCAAATAAGACTTTGGCGGGACAAAAATTCGCTGTAGTGTTTGTCACATGAGAGCTGCAGCTTCTTCTGCTGCGTGCGTGAGGAGAAAAAAGTATCGATACTAATAAATTTATTTCCGAGTATCGCGATACTTTTGAAGTATCGGTACACCGTGCAACACTAGTTTAGTATTCTCTCCCATATAGTATACATAACTTCCAACCCAACTTCAGTCGTGCACGGGCAGGGGCAGCCCTACTTATTTATTTCACATATTTTCTAATCAGCACATTACTGCGGCGTTCTGAGCAAGCGGCGCAATCTTCATAAAGCTTAGAACCGGAAAAGGACAACCGGATTCCGGTTCAAACCCGCTATGAATCATGGGTAAATTCGCTAACCAGGAAAAAGGTGGATAAGGACACACTGTAGAAATCCCACTTAACTGACGTCTCAGAACTGCCAAGAGTGGTTCAATGACAATAGCATATAAAATACCTGAAAGGCCGCACCCTTGTCGTATACATCTGCCGACTAAAAATGGTCTTAAAAGGGTGCCATTTACTTTTAGTATGCTATATACATCTGTGTACAGCAGCTTAACATAAGAAGTAAATGATGAACCAAAACCAAAGGCATTGAAACATTTAAAAAGAAAGCCATGATCAACTCGATCAAAGGCTTTCTCTTGGTCCAAAGAAACCAAACCTACATCAAGTTTATGCACTTTAGCAAAGGAAATCAAGTCTCGAACCAAAAAAAGATTATACAAAATAGATCGATTCGGAATACAATAAGCCTGATCCACATGAATCACTGAATACCGTAATTCCTCAAATAAAGACCGGGGCCTTTATTTACCTGAACTGCAGATGGTGGCCGGCTTTTATTTGAAGCAGGCTTTTATTAGAGGCAGGCCTTTATTTCTAATTCGCGATCCCCGCCCGCCCGCCAGCCAAGGATAGCCTCAGGATAGACAGTGTGATCGATCTCTTTAGCATGTCCTCCTCCTCAGGATAGACAGTGTGATTGATCTCTTTAGCATGTCCTCCTCCTCAGGATAGACAGTGTGATTGATCTCTATAGCATGTGTATAATGATAAGGTGTGTATCCCCGCCTGCCCGCCAGCCAAGTTTCCATGGTGACGCGTCATGCTCTACACGTGTTCACCACAGCCAAAATAGCGCTGTATGACAGATGTAGCGCTTTTATTTCTAAATATTAACAAACTTGCTTACCATGTCATCAACTATCTTATATTCTGACTCTCAAATCAGTGTAAGTGAGTTTGTTTTGTCGTTTAAAACCCTTATTGATCCTGATCTGTAACGTGAGATGGGCACCGCAGTTCAGAGATTCCTGTCTGTTGGATTTGTACGTTACACAGCGCGTGAATTCTTCAGTTTCTCCCGAAATGCATGAAAGTAAGTGGCCGGTGAACTGGGAGAAGAATAGAGTAAACTTTATACTTACACTGTGTATCTGATATGAATAAAACACGTCGCCAAATATATTTGAATGGATTATTGCTGCTTCCATAGACACCATTGTGTATTTTACAAACTACAAATGTATTGTTTTGCTATAAATCTTATCTATTTAAATGTCTGAAACCTAAAATAAACATGCGGTTAAAACACTGAATAGTTGTGATATATGACAAGCGCAGCGCGTGTCCGTCTTTGAGTGTACACTAATTTTTCCCCGGCCTTAATTTGAGACCGGCCTTTATTTGTCCGCGTTGACCACGCACCCGGCCACTATCAGAGGCCCGGCGTTTATTTGAATACCGGTTTTTATTTGAGGAATTACGGTATATACAAAGTTTGAGTCTATTAGTCAAAGATTTGGAAAATATTTTGTAGTCAACTCCAAGCAATGACACAGGGCGCCAATTTTTAATATCTCCAAGATCACCCTTCTTGGGTAGTAGAGTTATCACGGCCCTCCGAAGGCTCAGAGGTAATGTGCCTCTTTCCAGACACTCCAAGAAGACAGAAAACAAGTCTTTTCCAATCACAGACCAAAACTGTTTGTAAAATTCAGCATTCAACCCATCCAATCCTGGAACTTTGCCAGAAGAGAGTTCCTGAACAGCTACAGTCATTTCTTCAAAAGTCAAAGGTTGATCGAGTCTAGATTTCTCCTCTTCCGCAAGTTGAGGTAAATCTTGAAGAAGAATGTCAGCCATTTCATCCTCACAGGGTTCAGCCTTGTAAAGATCTTCATAAAAAGATAAAGCATGTGACATGATTCCACGGTCATCAGTCACTTTTTCTCCCCCTGGAAGTTTCAGATGACACAAAATTTTCTTATTTAATGTCTTCTTCTCCAGACTAAAAAAGGATGATGTCGAAGCGTCCATATTATTAAAGGTGGTAAACCTTGCTCGTACAAGTGTCTCTTGGCCCCTTTCTTCTAAAAGATTCCGTAAGAGAAAAGTATTCCGTTCAAGGATTTCAGCAGTGTCCACACCATCCGCTTTATCATCAGTGTAAAGGATGTCTTGTTCAAGCTGTTTCAATGTACTTTCCAGAATGCTCTTATTATAGGCAATATAGTTTTGGCAAAAAAGTTTAATTTGTGTTTTGCCAATATCCCACCATTGACTTAGGGACTTATATAGCATTTTACTCTCTCTCCACGTCTCCCAAAAAAAGGTGAAAGAGTGCACAAAGTTGTGATCTTGCAACAGTCTACTATTAAACTTCCAAAGTGAGTGCTTAAAAGTGCTCTGTGCAGTAGAAACTTCAACAGACATGTACTGGTGATCCGACAAGGCAGTGGGCATAATACAACTGGACAGTGGGCATAAAAAACCTACCCCTAACACTTTTCTGTACATAGATTCTATCAAGTCTAGCTCCAGATATCATATTAGAATTTACTTTCAACCATGTATATTGTTTGGTCTGAGGAAAAGCTTCTCTCCAAACATCTACAAGGCAATGATAAGTTATCACAGTTTTAAGTTCTTCTGATGACTGTTTATGTGGTTCTTCATGGTTCCTATCTAAGGTGTGATTTATAGTACAATTAAAATCTCCAGCCAGAACAACCATTCTATCTTGCAGAACATCACTTAATGCAGTCTTCAATTTCTTAAAAAAGAGAGTTCGCTCTGAACCAATGTTTGGAGCATACACATTAAATAGCGAAAAATTTTGTCCATGAACCGTCACATCAACACGCAACATTCGACCAGGAATCAATTCAAAAACACTCACAGGATGCTCCTTATATTCTGGCCCAAAGAGAATTGCAACCCCTGCGCTAACGCTAGAACCGTGACTTAGAATAGCCTGCCCCTTCCATTCACTCTGCCATTGTACTTGATTATTTGAATCTGTATGAGTTTCTTGAAGGAAAACTATACTAGCCCTCTTTATCGTAAAATAGTCAAAAAGACTAAACCTTTTAACAGCATCACGACACCCATTAACATTTAAAGTGCCAAATCCAAAGGATGCCATAAAGAGAAAGAAGAAAAGATACCTGCAATATTGTATGCTAGCCATGTCACTTTTTGCCTGGTAGATGCAGTATACTTCTTACATTACAAAGGATCTTCTTAAGGCGGTACCGTTTTGGTCAATCGAGCTCATCAAATGTTGCTTTCCGCACAGCTACAGTACAAGATACCAAGAAAAGTTTCAAATCCGGAAAGTACGACTCAATACTGGGCTTACGAAGTCCCTTAGTATTGTCAAGGAAGGCATTTATCTGCTGTAATGAATAAAGTTTAGTCCTACCTTCAGAAATATTCTCCAAGTCCATCGTGTCATTCCTATCATATAGTTCCTCATCATCCTTATCGAAGTCCACTTCTTGCGAGACATTATCTCCCTGACTCTGATCAATCGATTCATCAGTACTTATAATATCGCTTAGCGTCACGTCGGGTTGTATTTGTTGTTCATCCCCGCGTGATTCGGCCTCATGCACATCTTTTGCATGTACCTGATCCAGACTCAAATCTGGTTGTGTGACAACGGGTATGACATCAGCTATCTGGGCAACCTCAGCTACCACCACAAAACTATTGCTGGAATTGCCAGACAGGGATCTTTCCCCATTCTCCTCGAGCGAGCCACTCGGCGGCGGCGCTGACTCCGCGTCCGCGACGGCTTGAGGTATGGCGCTCGCTTTGTATCGTTTGATTCCTAACCAAGCTTAAAGACGTGTTAACGTGCGTGTGGAGAACGTCTGCACGTCTTAACGTCTGCACGTCTGGACGTCTGCCCGTCTGCACGTCCGGACGTCTGGAGCTCGGGTGGTTCGAACGAAGAATCGATTCGCTCGGGTGGTTCGAACGAAGAATCGATTCCGAGGCTTTGGGAATTGAGAGTAGATTCCAAAGGTTCAAAGTGCAAAGTTGGAATCGATTCCATTAAGGGGAATGATCTCTTACTCGTTGTAGTTTAGGACAAGTAATGAATCTGATTTATGAAATCAATCGACAAAAACAATCAAATTAATTTTTAAGTCATTAAATTCACGTAAACTTTTCCCTCCGCTGCGGCTGTCTGTCATTCTCCATTCAGCATCAAACAGCGCGTGGCGTTCGGGTACGACAGTCAACATGATGAAACTCTCTCCAAGATGATTCAATGTTAATATTATTATACACTTGATCTGTAGATAAAGGTCTATGGTTTCGCATAAAATGACTATATTGCTGGAATGTATTGCTGTATCTTAACCATGTTCCTTTCTACCGTGTGTCTGTTAGATCACAACACAGGAGAGCACTATCATTCTTTACGCGCACAGTAACTGAAATTTAAAACTGTTAAAAGAAAAGGCTCAAAAAACAATTGTATAGATAGATGGCAAAAAATGCATCTCAAAATGCATCAGATTGATGCTTTAAAATATGGAATATTTAAAATTTTCTCACGGGGGAGCATGCCCCCGGACCCCCCTAGAGGGGTAATATCCATCTCACCTGGGGGAGGAGTTATATATATATACAGTGGGTACGGAAAGTATTCAGACCCCCTTAAATTTTTCACTCTTTTTTATATTGCAGCCATTTGCTAAAATCATTTATGTTCATTTTTTTCCTCATTATTGTACACACAGCACCCCAAATTGACAGAAAAACACAGAATTGTTTACATTTTTGCACATTTATTAAAAAAGAAAAACTGAAATATCACATGGTCCTAAGTATTCAGACCCTTTGCTCAGTATTTAGTAGAAGCACCCTTTTGATCTAATACAGCCATGAGTCTTTTTTGGGAAAGATGCAACAAGTTTTTCACATCTGGATTTGGGTATCCTCTGCCATTCCTCCTTGCAGATCCTCTCCAGTTCTGTCAGGTTGGATGGTGAACGTTGGTGGACAGCCATTTTCAGGTCTCTCCAGAGATGCTCAATTAGGTTTAAGTCAGGGCTCTGGCTGGGCCATTCAAGAACAGCCACGGAGTTGTTGTGAAGCCACTCCTTCGTTATTTTAGCGGTGTGCTTAGGGTCATTGTCTTGTTGGAAGGTGAACCTTCGGCCCAGTCTGAGGTCCAGAGCACTCTGGAGAAGGTTTTCGTCCAGGATATCCCTGTACTTGGCCGCATTCATCTTTCCCTCGATTGCAACCAGTCGTCCTGTCCCTGCAGCTGAAAAACACCCCCACAGCATGATGCTGCCATCACCATGCTTCACTGTTGAGACTGTATTGGACAGGGGACGAGCAGTGCCTGGTTTTCTCCACACATACCGCTTAGAATTAAGGCCAAAAAGTTATATCTTGGTCTCATCAGACCAGAGAATCTTATTTATCACCTTCAGGTGTTTTTTAGCAAACTCCATGCAGGCTTTCATGTGTCTTGCACTGAGGAGAGGCTTCAGTCGGGCCACTCCGCCATAAAGCCCCGACTGGTGGATGGCTGCAGTGATGATTGACTTACTACAACTTTCTCCCATCTGCCGACTGCATCTCTGGAGCTCAGCCACAGTGATCTTTGGGTTCTTCTTTACCTCTCTCACCAAGGCTCTTCTCCCCCGATAGCTCAGTTTGGCCGGACGGCCAGCTCTAGGAAGGGTTCTGGTCGTCCCAAACGTCTTCCATTTAAGGATTATGGAGGCCACGGTGTTCTTAGGAACCTTAGTGCAGCAGAATTTTTTTTGCGACCTTGGCCAGATCTGTGCCTTGCCACAATTCTGTCTCTGAGCTCTTCAGGCAGTTTATTTGACCTCATGATTCTCATTTGCTCTGACATGCACTGTGAGCTGTAAGGTCTTGTATAGACAGGTGTGTGGCTTTCCTAATCAAGTTCAATCAGTATAATCAAACACAGCTAGACTCAAATGAAGGTGTAGAACCATCTCAAGGATGGTCAGAAGAAATGGACAGCACCTGAGTTAAATATATGAGTGTCACAGCAAAGGGTCTGAATACTTAGGACCATGTGATATTTCAGTTTTTCTTTTTTAATAAATGTGCAAAAATGTCAACAATTCTGTGTTTTTCTGTCAATATGGGGTGCTGTGTGTACAATAATGAGGGGAAAAAATTTAACTTAAATGATTTTAGCAAATGGCTGCAATATAACAAAGAGTGAAAAATTTAAGGGGGTCTGAATACTTTCCGTACCCACTGTATATAACTTTTTGATGCACCTAAAATATTTTAATACGTTTATATGCTTATATGCTATTATATTGTAGACTATTGAGTGGATAAAATATAGAAATTAATTAAAAGGATTTCTATATTTTATCCACTCAATAGTGTACAAATATAATAGCCATATAAACGTAGCGTAATTATAATAATAAAATATTTTAGGTGCATCAAAAACGTGCTCGCTAAGCAGATAAGCTAATCCAGCACAAATTGGTGCATAAAAGGTCACCAAAATGAAGTATTTGAACCTCATAATTAAATACAAAAGGAGGAAAAAAAACACTTTTTGAAAAAAAGAACCCCCCCCCTTTCAATAGGCTGCTACGGACCTGGAAACAGACTTCTCACCAAAACAATAAATCCCGTATTATTACTGAAGTGGATAGTCCATCATACAAACTAGACCACAATCCTTTTGCATATAAGCCTGCTACATATTGCCTAGGCCTACTTCATAAAAAAGAGTAACAAAAACGTTTCAATTCCTCCAACAACACAATGATAAAAACAATACATACCAAATAGCAATAAAATATGAAGCCTACATATGTAGAAGGGCTGCACAATATATCGAAATATCGCAAATGTATTTCGCAATATGCATATCGCAACGGCTTGCAATAACTGGTCATGAGCAAAAGACAAGAGAAAATCACTCACTGCTCTTGGCTGAATAACGTTTGTAGCTTTAATAAGAATCAGTATAGGCCTATATTTAAAGGTCCCGTTCTTCGCGATCCAATGTTTCAAACTTAAGTTAGTGTGTAATGTTGTTGTTAGAGTATAAATAATATCTGTAAAATTATAAAGCTCAAAGTTCAATGCCAAGCAAGATATTTTATTTAACAGAAGTCGCCTACAGCGAACGGCCGGTTTGGACTACATCCCTCTACTTCCGTCTTTAATGACGTCAGTAGAACAGTTCTCTGACTAACGTCCGCCCACAGGAATACTCCCTCAACTCGCGCACTTCTTATAACTTACTGTGTTTACTCAGCGGTGATTTTCTGAAGTAAAACTGACGCTTCATCTTTTGTGTGATGTACAATAAACTTTATTAAACTCATCAGTATATTTTTGATCATGATTCGGAGCTGGTCCGACACAGCAGACTTGTAGCTAGGCTATTAATAAACAATGCTACATACAAGCAGATGACAAATACGTTATAATAACCGCAATTAAACTACTAAACTATACCTGTTCCATCTCTATACAGCCCTCTGACTCTTTAGGCATTATTGTCCGACTCGAAATGAACACAGTTACTGAGAGTTTCTGATGTTATCATTATTCCATGAGATGAAATTGACCCTTCGCGTGGAGCTTGATTGACAGGTGTTCTAACCAATCATACTTCGCCATCCGCCATTTTGTCCGAAAAAGCAGCCAGTAGAGTTAGGAGGATTTTAACTTGGTAAAATGAATATACTGACGCCTTTCCGCGGTTAAAACAACATTACTTCTTATGTTCGTTCATGTTTATTTGATGCTATAAATGAACTAGAAGGAAGAGATGATCGGATCACGAGCAGCTTTAACGGATGCTCTACAGCGATCTGTCACGGCACATTAAAGAGCCACAAAACGGTATTTATTGTTTAAATTTCTTTCAAAAAATTACCACATTTGAAAGCTGAGACTTTGTTTAATATGTTTAATATCAAAAGTAACCGAAAAGTAACCTGGTCTGTCCTGTCTGTCCGCGTGTTGTCAGTCTCCTCTCTGCTCCGCGATGTATTTTTCACTGCGTGAGAACATGGTGATAGCATGAGAGCAGCGTAGCTTGTCGGAACATAGCGACAGTAACTAAGGAGGGCGGGTCTTTGCGAAGGGTCAATTGTCCTAAGAGTCTGAGTGCGAGCTCTTGAAGCTCCGCCCCCTGTGTCGTGCTGCAGCAGCTCATTTGCATTTAAAGGGCACACACTAAAACAGCCCGTTTTTCTGAGTCCTCAAAAAAGACAATTTAAACATGCTGTAAAAAATGATCTGTTGGGTATTTTGAGCTGAAACTTCACAGACACACTCTGGGGACATCAGAGACTTATTTTACATTTTGTAAAAAGGGGCATAGAACGGGACCTTTAATTGATACAGTGAAAACTAATGTTTTTTTGTTTTGTTTTTTGTTTTTGTTTAACATTTGATTCAGTTTCTGTTGTTAAATATGTAGGATAACCTGAACAAACCCCGTGGTTTATATTGATGTTAAAATAGCGCTTCTTATAAAACACTCTGATGTTCACTTTATAGAAGTTTTCTTGTCACAAAAAGATTGTGAAACATGTAGGCCTACATGGGTTATATAATTTTAAATATAGCCTATTTTAAAGATAATATAGCCTATCGCATTTTCTTCAATATCGTGCAGCCCCATGTAGCACATAGTAATTTCTAAATATGATAATGTTTCAACGTTTCGTTTTGTGTAATAAAGTAGGCTATAGCCTATTAATTTTCTGACAGGCTGAGGGGGAACCAAGACGCGCTTCCCATTTAAAAACAAGTTTCAAGTTACTTTTCACCGTGACTGTCCGCTCAATATCCGCTCTTTGCCAGTTTCACATTTGTTTAAATATTATAATAGGCTTTTGTTGTTTTATTTCATTTATGTTGATTATGAACAGTGAACCGCATAAGAGCAACATCATAGGACGCGAAATATGACGGGAGACATGAAGTGGGTCAGACATGATTTTAAGTTTTGTTTTGTACAAAGACTTTCTTTAAAGTGAATTTCGTTTTGTATCAATTATGCACGAGCTGACGAGCATGCATGGGAATAGGCAATAGTCTATATAATAATAATAATACAAAAAATATATAGTAGAGTGGCAGTGGAGGAAATTATATTCTATATATCTATGTTATAAAAAATCGTTCTAACTTCTAGCAAGCTCATTTAAACCGAGTTGTAAATGCCGAAATTAAAGGAACTCGGCCAAACAAATATGAAACTACTAAATATAAATATAAAACCGCCAGTAGATGGCGGCAAGGCACTGTTCTATTGACATTACTGGTTAATGTTCAACCTATTCTTTCAAAAACACAAAGAGGCTATATATTGATGGGGGTGGATTGAAATCCACTGCTGCTTCAATGTATATGTAATGATGAGTAATTATAATCAAATTATTAATCAATATTTTTCTTTCTAAATATTAAGAGAGTTGAATGATTTCTCTAGGCTTGTGAGATTTTACTTTGTTATAGAAGTTACCAGTATAATTACTGAAATATTCTTTTCATGTATTCTTTAATGTATGTATTTGATATCTGAATGCAGTAACAGTGCTTGCTTATTTATCCCGGCTTCCAGAAATGAAATAGGGACTTGTTTTGTGTTTGAGAAAGATCTTCAACGTGTTAAAACCTATAGTTTAATGGACCATTTCTTTGTTAAAGCCTTACTTTCCAGTTAGACTAAAGTTGAGAGAAAGAACGCATTATCTTGATGTTTTGAGATGACTCTCCTGTTTATAGTTAGAGCCTGGCCAAATCCAACCTTGGAAAAGCTGTGTGTCGGTGTGTGTGTTAGTCTTCTTGGTTAAGGAATCACTGGCATTATTGGAGATTGAGTGAATTGTTGTTCGAGACATGCTGGCGC
Organism: Chrosomus eos; assembly: GCA_036326025.1. Classification (NCBI taxonomy): domain Eukaryota; kingdom Metazoa; phylum Chordata; class Actinopteri; order Cypriniformes; family Leuciscidae; genus Chrosomus; species Chrosomus eos. The sequence continues at coordinate 49,605,668 of CM070822.1, forward strand.
TCAACAACCCAAATCTGCGACCTGGAAGGTCATGACGTGTGTCCGAATGTGTCAGCTGTATAATCGATGGAGATACGCTTCCGTCTATCTGTATGTGTGTGGAAAATTACTGAGTTTATCTATTTCTAAGCCAATGAGAACCATTCAACCTGTAAGCAATGACGTAGCTTAGACCTTGGAAATGGTATAACTGCTGTGATCTTTGTAACTGTAAGCGGGGCGGCCTACGAACTCCTGTGTGAGTATTGAAGCTGACTTCTGCTGATGAAACTGCAAACTATCTTCAGTAAAACTTTTTCTTTCATTTTTTATAATTCTGACTCCGGGTCTTCATTCTTCATATCTGGTTCTGGGTCTTTGACTGTAAACCCCTTACAATATTTATTATTTTTTATTATAATAATTATTTTATCATTTAATATCCACGCAACTACTCATTTTAGACAATTGCAATTGTTCTGCTGTGGTGCTGTTTGGAACTATTTTTTTTATTGTGTGAAATGTCATTAACATATTGTTTATTTACAGGCATTCTGGTTTTCTAATGATTCTTTTTTTAAAGCTAAAGACTGCTAATTACAGAAACATTAAAATAAATATTTACAAATGTGTGTTTTACTTGGTATTTTTTCTCATCTATAACAGTGAATGTATGAAAAAATCAGAAAAAAATAGATATCGGGCGTGCAGACGGGCAGACGTATGCAGACCATAGATGCAGACGGGCAGACATGCAGACGTATGCAGACCATAGATGCAGACGGGCAGACATGCAGACCATAGATGCAGACGGGCAGACGGGCAGACGTGCAGACGTATGCAGACCATAGATGCAGACGGGCAGACGTATGCAGACCATAGATGCAGACGTGCAGACGTATGCAGACCATAGATGCAGACGGGCAGACGTGCAGACGTATGCAGACCATAGATGCAGACGGGCAGACGTGCAGACGTATGCAGACCATAGATGCAGACGGGCAGACGTGCAGACGTATGCAGACCATAGATGCAGACGTGCAGACGTATGCAGACCATAGATGCAGACGGGCAGACGTATGCAGACCATAGATGCAGACGGGCAGACGTATGCAGACCATAGATGCAGACGGGCAGACGTATGCAGACCATAGATGCAGACGTATGCAGACCATAGATGCAGACGGGCAGACGTGCAGACGTATGCAGACCATAGATGCAGACGGGCAGACGTTAAGACGTAATCCACACGTTTACTTCCATACACTTCTAACGTGACGCCGCCGTGACGTCTGCATAGATCAACAGCTACACGTTATTGACGTGTCTACGTGACGTGATATTTGCGTGTACGTCTCCATATAAAACAAATGGAGACGTACACGCACGTATACACGTGTGTTATCTGTCGTGCTTGTCAGTCTCGTCGCCGAATAAAACATTTGGAGCGCCATATGAGGAAGTAACGGCGCAGCGTCCGCAACGTCAGGAACTCGCGCCCCACCACCATCAACCATATTGGTGCGAAGAGGCAGTAGCGGAGATAGCGTGGGTGCTTGGGTGCGGCCGCCCCAGGGCCCCGTGCCAATTAGGGGCCCCTCAAACGCAGCCGATCTTGTGTCACTGGACAGAAAGGGGGCCCAGGCGGTACTCAACCAGAATAATACTTTTACTGCCGCCGGTCCCGCGGGTGTGTATTTGCTACCTTTTACCGCTAAGAGGCGCTACAATCACAGACTTTGAAAAGTGTCCGTTTATTCTCTCTATTGCGCAATCTGCCGCCGCGCCGCAGCTCATTCAGAGCGATTAAAAGCTGGTAGCAGATGAATTCAAGTGACATTGTAGTTAAACGAATTCATAATCATCATAATACTGACATTACTGAAATTAAATTGAATAAATAATGAAAACATTTCTAAAACATTGCAATATAAACATATTAGGCTACATCAACGACGAGGCTTTGAAAGAGCATAAAATACATTTTCTTCACAGCTTTCAGATGATAGCTCTATGGTTAATGCATCAACGTGATCCTCACGGAGCTTCAAGCGACCCGAGATCGAATCTCATTGTAGCCGACATCGTTTATGTTTTACCGTTCTTGATGCTTAAATAGGTAACCGTTTATCAGCGAGTTTATTGACTGTTTATTTAGTTAAAGTCATGCATTTTGTTTAATTACAACATTACAAAATAGCCTACATTTGCTACATTCCAGTAGAGCCGCTGGACAGACAACAAAACTGATGAAGGAAGATTGTCAGCCCATTTTGCGTCAGAAAATTAAAATGAAGAAGCTCGTTTGTAAGCTGCTAAATTATTGTTTTGTGAATCATTCACGAAATTGAGATGACAGTGATACCCGGCCATAGAAACGGAAGATATTTTTCAAAACAGATCCATACATTGAACAAATCAGAAAAAGACTGATTTTGATGACTTGGCTACACAAAATAACAGACTAACTAAATAGTATTGCTTTCAATAAAAAATAAATAAAAAAATGTAAAAGAACACTAAAATTAATTAAGTTTGAAACCCCATCGCACATTTCAAGGTTTAAATAAATTGTCCGGACAACAGGGTTGCATCGAGTTCAGAGTTTATTTCCTTTGCGATGCAAAAGAAGAAACACAGAATCTTATTTCTTGCGACATTTTAAATTTGCATTGCAAAAGAAATTGCAGCTAAATTAAACAGTTAAAACAGTACAAAACAAAAATAGTCCAAAGCAACATAAATTAAGAACATTCGTTTTTCTTTGCCTCTCTCGCGCTGGATCTCTTTTTGGCAAGTTTATTTAGTCTCCCTCGCTGCTCGCGCCGGGTCTCTCTCGAAATTAAACATTTCAGGGTAAAAACACATCATACAGCTGATAATACCGTATATGTCGCTGCGTGTTAGTGTTTTTTTTAACGGTTTTAAATTTTAAATGACTTGGTAGCAGAGGGCCCCATGATGAAGCTCCGCCCCCACTGTACTGAGAGTCTAGCTCCGCCCCTGCAAAGAGGACACTGACACCGACATACAAGACAGAGCAGGTCACTGTTGATATGAAACAGATTCTCGGCTCTCAGATTCTGTTAATTTTATTACGAAATTCCAACAATAAACACCGTTTTGGCGCTTGTAAATGTGACGTGAAAGATCGCTGACAGATCTCAGTTCAAGCGGCACATGAACCGATCATCTGTTACTCTTCACTACTAACTTACCCAAATGTAGCTAATAAAATCAATCCATCAGTGTTTTTCAACCGCGGAAAGATGTCCATAAAACAGCTGGAGAACAACATGTGTCACGTAACGTTACATTTACCTCAGGATGCCTTTTAATGACCCATAGCACGCATGTTAGTTGGACTTAAAATAATTGCTATAGAGAGGAGTATTTGGCTAAATATGATAACTATATTACACATTTATTATATTTTACCTATATCATTAAAATATTATAACATTGTTTGTTATTATAAAAAACGCATTATGTTTAATTTGAGTTAGTTTTAACCTTTAATAATACCAGCTGACAGGGCTCTCTGTTTACAGCATTAGGTGATTTATTTTTGGAGAACAATTAACATAACACATTAACATATCTACTGTACCTAATATTTATCCAAAGGAATTGATATTGAATCAATATCAGAATCAAAATCAAATGAATTGAATTGAAATTGTGAAATTTGTGTTAAGCAATAATAAAAACAGTAGCATACCAGTCTTTATGCATGTAAACATTGTGTTTACATAGTTAATAAACTTGATAAAATGATGTTTAGTTACCAAATAATTTGACAATCACAATAAACTTCTTGTGATGCAAGTTTTTTTTTTTCTTTACACATCCCCCCCAATCCACCCATTTTATGTTATGTTACATTTACACTAGGCTATTTACAATGACAGGACCCTCTGGTCTTTTTGGCTCGTTGTTTCTGATTGCACTTTAATCCAGATGATATCCCAGAAGGGAATATCAAAACAAAATAAAGTAAAAACTTGTTTTGAACAATTTCTTTGTCATCTGAGGATTGATTTTAAGTAGGGAGAGAAAAAAAAATCGATTTAAATCGTAAATCGGATTTTTTGTCAAAAAATCGGGGATTTTTTTTTAGGCCATATCGCCCAGCCCTATTTGAAATCTAATCAAATCGTGAAATTTGTGTCAAAGCCTAGGCCTAAAGTGTGAAGGCAATAGTGTCTGAACCTGAGCCATTAACCCTGAGCAAGTCAAAACTCACTACAGCAGACTGGGAGAAAGTTATCGACTAGGCAGGTCTCTCTCTCTCTCTCTCTCTCTCTCTCTCTCTCTCTCTCTCTCTCTCTCCTCTCTCTCTCTCTCTCTCTCTCTCTCTCTCTCTCTCTCTCTCTCTCTCTCTCTCTCTCTCTCTCTCTCTCTCTCTTCTGTGTGTGTGTGTGTGTGTGTGTGTGTGTGTGTGTGTGTGTGTGTGTCTGTGTGTAATCAAATAAGAGACATTGATTATATTACCACCAGTTTTTTTTCACAATTGTTAAAGGGATAGTTCACCCAAAATTGAAAATTAGCCCATGATTTACTCACCCTCATGCAATCCTAGGTGTATGTAACTTTCTTCTTTCAGACGAATACACTCGGAGTTATATTAAAAAATGTCCTGGCTCTTCCAAGCTTTATAATGGCATTGAATGGCCGTTTATGTTTTAAAGGGTACCTATCATGGAATTTTGAAAATTACCTTTCATGTAGTGTGTAACATAGATCTAAGTGAACGAAAACATCCTGCAAAGTTTTAAATATGAAAGTTCACCGTATACAAAGTTATTGTCTCTCAAAAGTAAGAGTCGACTCTGAGTCGCTGATATGAATCGATAGACGAACGATGCATTTTCTCTAACTTTCGTATGTCACTTGTACAAATTATTTGAATAAGACACGCCCACTCATTGCGCGCGCCAGACACCAGTGAAAACATCATGTCGAGCTGTTCTGAAGTGCGAATCAAAAGCGAACTTTTTTTTCACTGCCCAGAGACGAGCATGTGAAGACTCAGTGGCTAGAGTTTATATTTACAACTATACCACACAAGTATAGCCGAACCTTGAGCTGTGTTCGCGTTATTTTAATGACGATCGCTTCACAAACACAAATGCTTTCAAGTGTGGATTCGCGAGTCGCCTGATACTGAAGGAATGTTTAGTACCAAGTTTATTTGGATCGGCTTCCTCCTCCGAATCACAACCTGTAAGTACTGTTAATAATTGTTGCTTTTAATGGGTTTTGTAGCATGCTCAATAAGTGTGTGTGTGTGTGTGTGTGTGTGTGTGTGTGTGTGTGTGTGTGTGTGTGTGTGTGTGTGTGTGTGTGTGTGTGTGTGTGTGTGTCAGGGGGTTTGTTGTATACTGCGCGCATACATAGCGAGCGCACGGGAGAGAGCGAGAGACACTCGCAATGTCTCTCGCTCTCTCCCTTTCTACCGTGCTTACGTGCGCGCGCGCTGTTTGTTATCCGCGCAGTATGTTCTGTCTCGCACGCACCGCGCGTTATAGATTCCGGGAGATTTGAACTAATTCGCGGGCATCAGGGAGACGCTATCAATATGCGGGAGACTCCCGGAACTTCCGGGAGACTTGGGATGTCTGTGTGTCTGTGTGTGTGTGTGTGTGTCAGTTACGCTTTCGCAGCTTAGGTCAAGCTGTGTGTGTGTGTGTGTGTGTGTTTGTGTGTGTGTGTGTGTGTGTGTGTGTGTTTTGAAATATGTAAAATGTTTATCGTTGTTATTGGAGTTGTCATAAAGAATAGAGCGTATTTTAGTACTGCAGTGCTTTATCAATATGTTTAAGCTTTGGGTTAAGGCGAAAAATAACTGACTGGGTCATCTGACCAATCACGGCAGATTAGCGTCACGCAAAGGCGGGGTTTGAAAAATGAGTCGTCAAACGAATCATTAGGGAGTCGGTGAGCAAATCAGGTAAAAATAAATGCATATTATAAGACAACAAAAGTGTTTTTTGTCATTGCATGCATGTAAAACTGTTGTTGGGGACTCCCAGAACATTATTAGGAACATTTTAAATGCCATAATAGGTACCCTTTAAAAGTACATCTATCCATTATAAAAGTGCTTCACATGGCACTAATAAAGGGGGGTTAATAAAGGCCTTCTGAAGTGAAGTGATGCGTTCGTGTAAGAAAAATATCCATATCAACTTTATCGACTAAAATAACTAGCTTTCGACAGATGGCCGTACGCATCGATTTTAGGGCTGTCAACGAATATTCTAAATTCGAATATATATTCGAATAGTTTTAAAAAACAGAAATTCGAAGGTGAAAATTAATATTCGAATCATGTGGAAAAACACGCCAGCGGTAGCAGAGGCGCGGCTGTCTGCTTTGCGAGGGGCAAAATCCTGAAGCTTAAAATGTAAAACGCATTTTCCAGCTGCACAGATAGCACAGTGAGTGTCTGGCTCACTCATTGGCTGTGCTGCGGCAACTGCACATCCAATGACGCGGGCGCTTCCGACGTGTGCGCCAATGAGCTAGCATTACATCATACAGAGCCCGCCAAGGGGGCGTGGCCAGACGTCCCCGAAATAGCCATAGTAGCATCAGTTTACCACAGCACGAGCTGCTCGGAGAGTTCAATGTCGGTTCTATACTGTAAAACTTCAATTAATGTTAATAATATTTGTTTCAATCACTGAATGAAGCCTGCTATATTTAGGACAAGAGTCGCGACCTTAAATTGCTTGCACAAAACTCTTGATCAGCACTCAACATTTGTGTATTTTTGTTCATTTAAACCGTTATGCGCAGAGAGCGTGAGGGCGAGAGAGCGAGCGAGAGAGAGAGAGAAAGAGTGCCTGCGAGTGCGAGCGAGGAGAGAGAGAGAAGAGAAAGAGTGCCTGCGAGTGCGAGCGAGAGAGAGAGAGAAAGAAAGAGTGCCTGCGAGTGCGAGCGAGAGTGAAAGAAAGAGTGCCTGCGAGTGCGAGCGAGAGTAAGGTCTGCGGTCTTGGGCATTGATTTACTTGTTTTTGTGTAAGTTAATACGTTGTCAAATATGTTTAAACTTAGATAAACTACCTATATAAATAGTTGTGTCTCTTTGTATTCATTTGTCCTGATATTGACGTAATGCACGTCATTGACAAAATGCGCAACCAGATATTCGAATAGTTCGAATATATGTGGGTTTTTTAGAGGGAATATTCGAACGTCATTTTTGAGCAATTTTGACAGCCCTAATCGATTTACGGCAGAAGAGTAACACTTGACCTGACACACAACGCAATGACGAACGGGGAAGCGCAGAGGATAGAGCAAAACAAAACACTGGTCAAGAATAAGAGTCTAATACTAGAATTTTTAAAGAGAAATGTGGGAGGAGCTTGAGGTTGTTTCCCAGCCCTGTTTGTTTGAACCACGAGAACCATCAAAGCTTACACTACTCCTACATCTACGTCATACATCGTCAAGGGTTACTCTTTTAATGTAAGTCAAAAGTAAGTCAGTCGATAAAGTTTTAAATATGGATATTTTTCTTACACATCGCTTCGCTTCAGAAGGCCTTTATTAAGTTCCAAGTTCTCAATGAAATGAGATACTGATTATACAGTATTACCACCAGTTCAGTTCATTTTTACATGAATATGATATGCATTGTAGAATAAAATGATTATTCGTCTCAGCATCTGCTTCTGTGATTTGCTCAGGAATTTAATGATACATAATAATATTTAAAACATTGCAATAATGGGAACAATGACAATACTTTCTCCATTTTTGTCAAAATGTCATTCAGAGTAACAAACCATGGTCATTTGGTTTAACAGATATATTGATGTATTAATTAAACAATATACTTTACTGTACTTTTTAAAATATGTAAAACAATATGTGCTCCTACTAAATTTTATTAGATTTTAATTGATTTTCCAATTCCTTACAAAAACTTCTTGCTGACAAATGGGTAAAACCTAATGGTTTAAAGGATACTGGCGAAGGATAAAGATTTAAAATGACATAATAATTAGTATTTGGGGGCTGCACTGTGATCTTTAAATAGAGTCCTATAATATGTTATCAAATTATAGTTTTTCTAAAAATGTCTGATAAGATTTTTTTGCATAAAAATATTGTTATACTGAATGACATTTTAGTGGGTGTCTTCTGTAAAATCACAGTAAAAATGTATGGTAGTCATTTTTTTTCCTCAGAAAAATATACATTTAAACGGGACATATTCTAAGGTATGTGAAAAAGACTAAACTTAAAGCAGTTTTACACTTATTTTTTTTATGCTTGAAACCCCCTTTTCGTCTTTGACCCACATGCGTTTTCTTTGATTGCGCATATTAAGATATAACCGACTATGTTTACCAGGATCCTTGCCAAGATGGATGTTTTACATAATTTTATGTGAATTTGTCTGTTCAAGCGCAAGACATTAAAAAGAGTTCAATTTAATTCACATGCTGTCTGAAGCACTTTCAGGTCGCACTCTTCGGATGTTTGCGTTCATGAAATTTCTTGACCTGCAAATGTCCTGTAATCATGTAGGGAACCACTCATTATACATAAATCATATAACAGTTCATGTTTTACTTACAAATACGATTTAGTTTTAATCCAAATGACAAGTAAACGATCAGCAACCAATAGCATACAACAGAAGTACGCGCTCTCTCTCTCTCTCTCTCTCTCTCTCTCTCTCTCTCTCTCGTCAGTTAACCTTAATAATACATGGTTCGTTTTACTTTCTTTGCCATTTATGTATCCAACCGAACTACAAACTTTCCACTGATGTCTGTGAAAAAGGGATGCGCTCGACCAGCTTGCACATCTGTGCTGCCATGAGCTCAATCCACTGTGCCTTTTTCTCTTATCAGCTTGCGCACCACAGCTATATAGGCGTTACTATATTTTGTTAAATATTTCACTAATCATAGAGCGTATCCAGAAAAGCGTTATTATAAATGTAACAAATTAATTCTCCTTTATCCCCATTATACTCTCTGTTGTAACTGAAGTCAAACTGAAGACAAACTCTCACAAGACTGAGAAGTGAAGGTACACATGGGACATCTGAACAAAACTATTTACCTCAGTATCTCCAGCTGACAGTTTGGACTCTTCAGTCCATCACAAATAAACTTCACTCCAGAATCCTGCAGGTCATTGCTAGTCAGGTCCAGCACTCTCAGGGCGTTGTTTGAGGATTGAAGAGCTGAAGACAAACTCTTACACGTTTGAGCAGTGAGATCACAGCTATGTAACCTGTGAGGAGGACAAAACAAACAGCAACATTAATGTGTTTTTCATGTAGGCTTTATAACAGGGGTTCTCAACTCAGGCCCTTGATATCCACTTTCTGGCAGAGTTTAGCTCAAACCCTTATCAAATACACCTAAACTAGGTCATTACTGGATTACGTTGCAGGCGGGTGAGTCTGATCAGGGTTAGAGTTAAAAGAGAATCGCAAGAAGCTGCTAACATTAACCTGACTTTCGAAAAAAGTTAAATACAATCGTGATTTTTCATGAAAAATGGTTATAATTGTTGGCCTAAAATACTTTGGTATGAGCTTGTTTTCATCAATGGTATAATTAATACAATTAATTTGGTTTGCCATGAATAATTTGTGTTCATTATCAGTAAAGAAAAAAACTTCTAACAAGAACAAACAACAATAATAATAATTATTAATAATTATATATAATTAATTAATTAATAAATAATTAATTATTTTTTAACTATCGTAAAACAATCCAAGCAGCATTTTGCACTCAGATGTGACGGCGGAATTAATACATTACCAAAATATGATTAAAGAATATATTTAAATGATCCATTAAATTGTCATTTTCTCTTTACAGTCTTGCGAGTTCACAATAATGCCTGACCAGTTAATCACTTGGTGAACAAAGAAAACATTTTGATATTAGTTAATGCCTAAAAATTTTGAAGTTTTACCTTATAGATAGAATTTAGTTCAATTAATATTAAAATTCATCACTGACATGGGTACATGGGAACATGATTTATTGAAAATATTTGAAAATATATAAGTGGTTCTTAAGTCAATACTTTTTTAATGGCTTGTCAACTTTCCATTCACCTGTGTGATTCTAGCCACCAGCGGATTGCTGTCAGTGCTAAACACACGTTTGAGCACGTGAATGATGATTCCTGTCAGCGCTAAACACACGTTTGAGCACGTGAATGCTGATTCCTGTCAGAGCTAAACACACGTTTGAGCACGTGAATGCTGATTCCTGTCAGAGCTAAACACACGTTTGAGCACGTGAATGCTGATTCCTGTCAGCGCTAAACACACGTTTGAGCACGTGAATGCTGATTCCTGTCAGCGCTAAACACACGTTTGAGCACGTGAATGCTGATTCCTGTCAGGGCTAAACACACGTTTGAGCACGTGAATGCTGATTCCTGTCAGAGCTAAACACACGTTTGAGCACGTGAATGCTGATTCCTGTCAGGGCTAAACACACGTTTGAGCACGTGAATGCTGATTCCTGTCAGGGCTAAACACACGTTTGAGCACGTGAATGCTGATTCCTGTCGGCGCTAAACACACGTTTGAGCACGTGAATGCTGATTCCTGTCAGAGCTAAACACACGTTTGAGCACGTGAATGCTGATTCCTGTCAGCGCTAAACACACGTTTGAGCACGTGAATGCTGATTCCTGTCGGCGCTAAACACACGTTTGAGCACGTGAATGCTGATTCCTGTCAGAGCTAAACACACGTTTGAGCACGTGAATGCTGATTCCTGTCAGAGCTAAACACACGTTTGAGCACGTGAATGCTGATTCCTGTCAGAGCTAAACACACGTTTGAGCACGTGAATGCTGATTCCTGTCGGCGCTAAACACACGTTTGAGCACGTGAATGCTGATTCCTGTCAGGGCTAAACACACGTTTGAGCACGTGAATGCTGATTCCTGTCAGGGCTAAACACACGTTTGAGCACGTGAATGCTGATTCCTGTCGGCGCTAAACACACGTTTGAGCACGTGAATGCTGATTCCTGTCAGAGCTAAACACACGTTTGAGCACGTGAATGCTGATTCCTGTCAGCGCTAAACACACGTTTGAGCACGTGAATGCTGATTCCTGTCGGCGCTAAACACACGTTTGAGCACGTGAATGCTGATTCCTGTCAGAGCTAAACACACGTTTGAGCACGTGAATGCTGATTCCTGTCGGGCTAAACACACGTTTGAGCACGTGAATGCTGATTCCTGTCAGGCTAAACACACGTTTGAGCACGTGAATGCTGATTCCTGTCGGCTAACACACGTTTGAGCACGTGAATGCTGATTCCTGTCAGGCTAAACACACGTTTGAGCACGTGATGCTGATTCCTGTCAGGCTAAACACACGTTTGAGCACGTGAATGCTGATTCCTGTCAGGCTAAACACACGTTTGAGCACGTGAATGCGATTCCTGTCAGGCTAAACACACGTTTGAGCACGTGAATGCTGATTCCTGTCAGGCTAAACACACGTTTGAGCACGTAATGCTGATTCCTGTCAGCGCTAAACACACGTTTGAGCACGTGAATGCTGATTCCTGTCAGGCTAAACACACGTTTGAGCACGTGAATGCTGATTCCTGTCAGGCTAAACACCGTTGAGCACGTGAATTGTGATTCTGTCAGGCTAAACACACGTTTGAGCACGTGAATGCTGATTCCTGTCAGGCTAAACACACGTTTGAGCACGTGAATGCTGATTCTGTCGAGCTAAACACACGTTTGAGCACGTGAATGCTGATTCTGTCAGCGCTAAACACCGTTTGAGCACGTGAATGCTGATTCCTGTGGCTAAACACACGTTTGAGCACGTGAATGCTGATTCCTGTCGGGCTAAACACACGTTTGAGCACGTGAATGTGATCTGTCGCGCTAAACACACGTTTGAGCACGTGAATGCTGATTTTGTCAGGCTAAACACACGTTTGAGCACGGAATGCTGATTTTGTCAGGCTAAACACACGTTTGAGCACGTGAATGCTGATTCCTGTCAGGCTAACACACGTTTGAGCACGTGAATGCTGATTCTGTCAGGCTAAACACACGTTTGAGCACGGAATGCTGATTCCTGTCAGGCTAAACACACGTTGAGCACGTGAATGCTGATTCCTGTCAGAGCTAACACACGTTTGAGCACGTGAATGCTGATTCCTGTCAGGCTAAACACACGTTGAGCACGTGAATGTGATTCCTGTCAGAGCTAAACACACGTTTGAGCACGTGAATGCTGATTCTGTCAGCTAAACACACGTTGAGCACGTGAATGCTGATTCCTGTCAGGCTAAACACACGTTGAGCACGTGAATGCGATTCCTGTCAGGCTAAACACACGTTTGAGCACGTGAATGCTGATTCCTGTCAGGCTAAACACACGTTGAGCACGTGAATGTGATTCCTGTCAGCGCTAAACACACGTTTGAGCACGTGAATGCTGATTCTGTCAGAGCTAAACACCGTTTGAGCCGTGAATGCTGATCCTGTCAGGCTAAACACACGTTTGAGCACGTGAATGTGATTCCTGTCAGGCTAAACACACGTTTGAGCACGTGAATGCTGATTCTGTCAGGCTAAACACACGTTTGGCACGTGAATGCTGATTCCTGTCGGGCTAAACACACGTTTGAGCACGTGAATGCTGATTCCTGTCAGGCTAAACACACGTTTGAGCACGTGAATGCTGATTCCTGTCAGGGCTAAACACACGTTTGGCACGTGAATGCTGATTCCTGTCAGGCTAAACACACGTTTGAGCACGTGAATGCTGATTCCTGTCAGGCTAAACACACGTTTGAGCACGTGAATGCTGATTCCTGTCAGGGCTAAACACACGTTTGAGCACGTGAATGCTGATTCCTGTCAGCGCTAAACACACGTTTGAGCACGTGAATGCTGATTCCTGTCAGAGCTAAACACACGTTTGAGCACGTGAATGCTGATTCCTGTCAGAGCTAAACACACGTTTGAGCACGTGAATGCTGATTCCTGTCAGCGCTAAACACACGTTTGAGCACGTGAATGCTGATTCCTGTCAGGCCCAAACACACGTTTGAGCACGTGAATGCTGATTCCTGTCAGCGCTAAACACACGTTTGAGCACGTGAATGCTGATTCCTGTCAGCGCTAAACACACGTTTGAGCACGTGAATGCTGATTCCTGTCAGGGCTAAACACACGTTTGAGCACGTGAATGCTGATTCCTGTCAGCGCTAAACACACGTTTGAGCACGTGAATGCTGATTCCTGTCAGCGCTAAACACACGTTTGAGCACGTGAATGCTGATTCCTGTCAGGGCTAAACACACGTTTGAGCACGTGAATGCTGATTCCTGTCAGGGCTAAACACACGTTTGAGCACGTGAATGCTGATTCCTGTCAGAGCTAAACACACGTTTGAGCACGTGAATGCTGATTCCTGTCAGGGCTAAACACACGTTTGAGCACGTGAATGCTGATTCCTGTCAGCGCTAAACACACGTTTGAGCACGTGAATGCTGATTCCTGTCAGAGCTAAACACACGTTTGAGCACGTGAATGCTGATTCCTGTCAGGGCTAAACACACGTTTGAGCACGTGAATGCTGATTCTTGTCAGAGCTAAACACACGTTTGAGCACGTGAATGCTGATTCTTGTCAGGGCTAAACACACGTTTGAGCACGTGAATGCTGATTCCTGTCAGCGCTAAACACACGTTTGAGCACGTGAATGCTGATTCCTGTCAGAGCTAAACACACGTTTGAGCACGTGAATGCTGATTCCTGTCAGCGCTAAACACACGTTTGAGCACGTGAATGCTGATTCTTGTCGGCGCTAAACACACGTTTGAGCACGTGAATGCTGATTCCTGTCAGAGCTAAACACACGTTTGAGCACGTGAATGCTGATTCTTGTCAGCGCTGGATTCTAGTCACTGCTTGAGCGCAGGTCTATGACTAAAAAAAATAAAGTCATTGCAAAAGAAACTATACATAGCTTACATGTTGCATTAAACTGGCAGATTATACAATGTTGTAGGCAAATGTTTTTGCAAGTATTTACATGTTTAATCTTGTTAAAAATTAATCTGAACGCCCCTCTTTCAAAAATCTTGCTTCCAACGCCCCGTTGTTCTCTGAACGCCCGGTTGTTTATAAGACATCATTTCCTTCATTTTTGAATACAGTGAATCAGCGAATGTGAAAGTATAACCTGAGTATGTTGAGTTGACAGTGTGAATAAGATACTTCAAACTGTATTTTAACTTTTAATTGTTGTGAAATTGTGTAATAACTCACATGGCTGTTTTACAGCATCTCACCGCTGGAACGAGTGTCTCGTAGTTGTAGTATGCAGTGAACCTCTTCGGGTTGAACTGGTCCAGCACCTTCTCTGACGCCAGCAGTGTGTAGACCAGCACTGTGCACATTGAAGATGAAAGTTCTCTTCTTTGATGATCATCTGGACTAAGGTATCTCTGGATTTCCTCATATAATGAACTATCTTTGAGCTCAAGTAAGCAGTAAAATAGGTTGACTGCAGCTTCATCTGAGATGTACTGGTGTAGTCTTTGTTTAATGTATATAGTTGTTCGTCTGATTCTCTCTGTGGTGTTTGTAGTGTCTGTGAGCAGGCCTAGGAGCAGTTTCTGACTGGATTCCAGTGAAATGCCCATCAGAAACCGCAGGAAGAGGTCCAGATGTCCTTTCTTACTCTTCATGGCTTTACCAACAGCTTTTCGCAGTAGCTCACGTAATCTGATATCTTCTTTGGGCTCATCAAAGAAGAACTGGAGCTCCTGCATGTTCTTGTTCAGGTAACAGAGGAACACATGCACTGCAGCAAGAAACTCTTGGACACTCAGATGCACAAAGCAGAAGATCTTTGACTCATGAAGTCCGTCTTCCTTCTTAAAGATCTCAGCGATCATTCCTGTGAAGTCAGAGTCTTCACTCACATCAATACCGCATTTATTTAGATCTTTCTCATAGAACACAACTTCATCCTTCTTCAGCTGTTCAAACGCTAGCTTGGCCAACTTTAATATCATTTCACTATTTGACTGTAAGAGCTTTGTACGTTGTCTTTCTGTTTTTCTATCGTACTTCTGGCTCTTCATCTTCATCTGTATCACCAGGAAGTGAATGTACATTTCAGTGAGTGTTGTGCTGCTGATGTTCGCTATATTCTCGCCCTTGTTGAGCATATCCTGAAGGACTGTGGCCGTGATCCAGCAGAACACGGGAATGTGGCACATGATGTAGAGACTACGAGATGTCTTAATGTGTGAGATGATTCTGGAGGCCACAGTCTCATCTGGGAATCTCTTTCTGAAGTATTCCTCCTTCTGCTGGTCAGTGAATCCTCTCACCTCTGTGAACAAACCCACATGCCGAGGAGGGATCAGATTGGCTGCTGCTGGTCGTGAGGTCACCCAGACGAGAGCTGACGGAAGCAGAGTCCCTTTGACCAGACTTGTAAACAGCACGTCTACAGATGACTCTTTCTCAACAGATTTTAATGATCTATTATTTTTAAAATCCAAAGGCAACCGACTCTCATCAAGTCCATCAAATATAAATGCTAGCTTGCATTTCTCATATAACTTTGATTTCTCCAGGCCCTCAAGTTCAGGATAAAATTCCAGCAGAAGCTTATGGAGATTAAACTTTTCATCTTTCATCAAATTAATCTCTCTGAATGGAAGCAGGAACACACAGTCTATATTCTGATTGGCTTCTCCTTCTGCCCAATCCAGGATGAACTTCTGCACAGAGACAGTTTTTCCAATGCCAGCGACGCCCTTTGTCAGCACAATCTTTCCTTCTTTTTTTTTCTTCTTCAATTCAGTAAATATATCATTGCATTTGATTGGTTTGTCCTGTGTGTGTTTGTTCTTGTAAGCATCATCAATCTTCAGAACCTCATGTTCCTGATTGACATCTGCCATATCTCCCTCTGTCATGAACAGTTCTGTGTAAACCGCTTTGAGATCTGCTTCATTTTCCTCTTTGCCCTCAAAAATACATTCTGCTTTCTCCCGCATGTGGGTTTTGTGGCTTTTCAAAAACTTCTCCAAATCCTCTGTTTTAAAAACAATGTAAGCAAATTAAATAACAGGCAAAAAGAGTTTTATTTTTAGGCCACACTTTTTATTAGGTGCCTTGACTATGTACTAACATTTAATACACGACTATGGATTTACTGTGTGACTACACTTTGTTCTGGACGATTCCCACATTTACTGCTAATGAGCTGAGTTATGGGTTTGCTGAAGGGTTAGGATTATAGGGGTTAGAGTTAGCTTTTGGGTCAAGGGTTGGGTTACAGTTAGGGCTAAAGTTGACTGTAACTACAAATGTTAACTAAATGCATGTACTTTAAATGTAATTATACTACAGAGGCTGTTGAATGCTTGATTCTGATTGACTGACAAACTTTCTAAGGTGTGCAATTATTTTCCAGGAAATGCACAGCTAAGACAGTTCTAGACAAACACACACACACACACACACACACACACACACACACACACACACACACACACACACACACACACACACACACACACACACACACACACACACACACACACACACACACACACACACACACACACACACACACACACACAGCTGTGCCCCACAACTTTATCAAAAATAGTTTTGCAACTGAAGAGCTACATGACATTTCTCTGAATTCAAAATACATCCAATGAAAAAATGATGACTGCACCTTGTTTCTCCGTCGCTAAGGTTTTTTGTGGCTCTGTGAGGAAAGAGAAAATAAGTCAATTTATACATAGGAAAGAGACAATAGATACAATTACACAGAAGAATAAAGTGACAAGTACCTAAAGCATTTTTGAACAATATGGCTACACACTAAACTTCAGAATAGGATTCACAACAAGCATTCTTTCATATATGATTGTTATTAAGCAGTGTGTCTCAGCAAGCACAGTTACTAGGGATGCACCGATCCGATACTCAGCATCGGTATCGGGTCCGATACTGCCATTTTTGCCGGATCGGGTATCGATCAGACGAGGCCGATCCAAATCCGATATTGTGCGTATACTATTCTGTGTTATTGTTAAGCCCCACAAAAGGCACAAAAACATTATAAAGCACCATAAAGTTTCCGTGCACTCTTGTTACAAGTGTTCTGAAGCCATTATATAGTATAATGTGAGATATACATTAATATTTAAGTCATTAAATTCAAGATCACGTAAAGATCACTTTTCCCTCCGCTGCGGCTGTCAGTCATTCTCCATTCAGCATCAGACAGCGCGTCGCGTTCGGGTACGACAGTCAATGATGAAACTCTCTCCAAGATGATTCAATGTTACTATTATTATACTTGATCTGTAGATAAAGCTCTATGGTTTCGCATAAAACAACTTTATGGCTGGACTTTATTGCTGTAACTTAATCATGTTCCTTTTCTACCGTGTGTCTGTTAGATCAGTAGTAGAGTCAGAGAGCACCTTCATTGTTCTTCACGCGCACAGTAACTGAAATGTAAAACTGTTAAGAAATAGCTGAATAAACGATTGCATAGTTAGATACTGTATATCAGGGGTCGGCAAGAAAGTTTGGCATCGGGCCAAAAAAAAATGTTTGCCACTAGATGGCGGGCCAGAACATAGTCAAAGTCTAATTTAAGAAATTAATTGATGAAAAATGCAACTAGACTGTTACAGTGTATTTTGTAACTGGTAGTGAGCTGTTCAATCATTTTTTCAAATTAAAACAAAATAAAAAAATGAAAAACAACTTGTTTTTCCATTATTTATTTCCTGAACTAAAATGAAAAAAAAAAAAAAAAACGAATAATGACGGGTTTTCTGATTTTCATGGACACATGGACACCTAAGGTTTAAGGAGGTCTGCGCGGGACTGTTTTTTCCCCGTCCTGCTTCCACAAGGTTCTATTTTCAGGTTACAGTGTATCTCGTGGCTCACGCAATCTTCACATGCACGCGCTCTTCAATCCGTTTCGGAGACTCTTTGTTCGTTCCGTTGAAATCACGTAACAAAAATGCACACAAAGTTTTCCCTGCTTGATATAATAAAACCACTGATGAACATATTCGGTTTTGATGAGGGAAAAAAAAACCTATATGAGTGCGGATTAGAACCCAGAACCTCTGACATGCTCAGCAAAAGTTCTACCACTGGACTATTAAAGGACACACGTCAAATAGTCGGGTCTATGTATTTATTCACGTGATTCATTCATTTATGCACACATACCTACGCACACACACACACATCTGTCCTACCCACCTTTTAAAACAAAGTTACGCCACTGTGTACAGCAGAGTTCCAACCGCTACCGTCTTTATACTTTAAAATTGTATACAACTGTTTCACACAGTAGCCTATGCGGTGGTGAAATCGCAGCGCGGCCGCGGCTTTTCTCAAGTAACGTAGCCTAGTGGAAGAGTTTTGTGCAGCATTTAGTGCAAATATTTTTATGAGGTAATACTAATAAAAATAGGCTTAAAAAAAAAAAAAAAAAAAAAAAACAGACTTCCAAAATAATCCGGCGGCCCAGAAAATATCGTTGCCTGTTGCCGACCCCTGCTGTATATTATACACTACGCATCAATATGTCTTTCCTTTGTGCTTTAAACTTTTCAATGCGGACTCGACGCGCTGTGCGCTGTGACTCAGTGTTGCTTCAAGCGCATCATTCTGCGCTCGGTATCCGCATAAGCGCTTTGTGCCGCACTGTATTGGAGTCGTTCATATCATAATGCAGAGATGCAATTAAAAAAGATTATTATATCAATAGCGTTTCTTGTTCTGTCCTATCTATTGTCATAGAAATTTTAAACTGAATATTAAGCTAACCATGTTTTTAACATTAACCTTATTTAACATTCATATGCTTTTGAATTTGAAATATGTCTCCCCTTTAGTTGAAAACTTGTGACTTATGAGTGTGTGTGTCAAACCCATGACTATGTGTAAAAATAACAAATATGGGAAATGAGACTAGACAGGGATGATTAAGTTAGAACTTGTGATAAATGAAGTAATGGTTAAAACATATTATTCTCTACCCAGTAACAGAAGAAGACTGAAAATGAATAACCAATCAAATTAATGTCATTATGCCATACCCCCTATTGTATAAAAACTGTTGTTTCCGTGTTTTCGGTGGGATTCTCAATGGAAATTGTCTGAGATCCACCGGCCTTGTTTTTACTTGGGAGATTCTCTGAGTACTGCTCGAGAACTCTCCTGGCCGTTAATTAAAAGCATTTAAGGGATAATTACTGAAGTCTGTCTGTCATTTTAAAGCTGCGCAGCTGGAGAAGTTAGGATTAGAGAAAACTCGAAGCTAAAGATGTGACGGACACTTTGGGAGCTTGAGTAGAGTAGTTCAGAAAACTCGAAGCTAAAGATGTCGACGGACACTTTGGGAGCTTGAGTAGTGTAGGATTGAAAAATCAGCATTTGTCTGAAGTATCGTTAAAGGGCACCTATTATGCAAAATTCACTTTTACATGGTGTTTGAACATAAGTGTGTGTTGGCAGTGTGTGAGCAAAACCATCCTAGAATGATAAAAATCCACCCAGTGTTTTTTTTACAATCTCAATAAATCATAAGCACTGTCTCAGAACAAGCTGATCTAGAATTCGGCACTTTGTGACGTAGAACATGGGAAAGCCCCACCCACGTGGTTTGATTGACACTGGTTTTGGCATAGACCCCGCCCTCGGTGATCGTCCGATACACCGTCCTCCATTGTTTTTAACGACAGCCGGTAATGTCTCATAAGCGTTCTGTTGTGGGATGTAATAATGTACATACATAGTAGTTTTCACTTACTTCCAACATCAGAGCCACTGAAAACGCAGTGGATGGATTTTATTTACGAAGGAAAGGCGAAACTTAAACTTCCAAAAATACGTTTATGTTTGCGCAAATCATTTTCTGACTGACTGTTTTGTGAACGAGGGTCAATTCAAAGCAGGTCTTGCTTCAGTTAATCCTCAAGTGTGGATCGTTGCCTACTGTTCGCGATCCATGTCACCTCCAGAAGAAGTAAGTCAAGTGTATTTTATGATTTTTGAGCAAACAGTCATTTCAGTCTATGTCAGCCAATTCAACAACAAATGCGTCTAAAGTTGTTGTCGTCGTCGTATGTCTGTGTAACTGATATATAATTTAAACCTTGTTTGTAGTGTCTAACCACACGTTTATAAATATATATTTTAAAGATATTGTAACGTTATTAAAAACTGAGTATGTTCTGTAGCCATCTTCTCACATAAGAACCTGTACGACAAGTAATGTAAACATGACGCAACAGGTCCCTCCATAAATGTAATTTCGTTTGTACGTAGCAAACGTTATCACAGTATTTGTGTTTGTAGTTTCAAAAAAATGCACCAACGTTATCACAGTTTGTGTGTCTGTGTGTGTGTTGCTCATCCATACTTGCAAAGGGGACGCGATTACAACTCTATAAGTACATAAATGTATCAAATAACCATTCCGAAATGTCCTGGTCCTTCTCATTTGTGTTTATTCTGCCACTCTTAATCATCTGATTCTGGTTCAAACATGTACGGCTGAATGCCATAAACGCAGCGGGTCTCTCTCAGCTTCTGCTTTAACCGACTGGTATCAAGGTATCAAGGTATCAAGTTACGCCCTCATCCAAAGGCAGGGCGGGGATATGCAGCTCATTTACATTTAAAGTGATATACACCAAAACAGCTCTTTTTAAAACAGACCCCCAAAATGACATTTTCAAATGGTTATAATAAATTAACTGTAGGGTATTTTGTGCTGAAACTTCACAAATACATTCTGGGGACACCCTAGACCAATATCACATCTTGTAAAAAGGGGCATAATAGGTGCCCTTTAAGAGAAGACTTATAGGAAAGCAGATAGTCAGATTTTAGGTTAGATTTTAGGGAAAGAAAATCCATCACACTATCATATGTTGCTGCCTCATTAAACAGCTGTGCTATACATTTAAAACATGTCTCTCAATTTTATAGTAGCCTAGCTAGGCTATATCTAAAATAATTTATCTTTTTAATTTTTGTTATCTTGTTTTTCATTAATGTATTTTACAACAATACAAAGAGCAATGTGTGACGTTTTACCAGATTTAGTGTTACACTTATTGTCTCTTATTTGTTCCCCACTAAATGTTTTTTTCACTAAATGTTTAGATTTTATACAATAATTGTGCACTCATGATTTTTCTAGACTAAATTTAAACCCGCCCATTTTGACCCTAAAAAGTCTTAAATTATATTTATAAAATTGAAGGCCATAAAGTCTTTACAAGTCTTTATTTTTACGTATGAAAGGTCTTAAATTTTCGATGGCAATTTGACTTAGACATAAATGTTTTCCAAATGAAAACTATATTTTTATTTATTATTCGTTCTTTGTGGATTTGTTGTTCACGTGAAATTTCGCATCACATTCGAGGAAGCATTGCGTCTGTCTCCTGCACGCGAAACAGGAGGAGAGAAGGAGAAGAAAGTTGGTAAATGTCCGTTCAATTTTAAGTTCATTTTTTATGTGCGTAGTGGTGCGATGTGGCTATTGTCTATTATGCTATTGTAATCATTGTTTTAACAATGTACGAGGCACTGTGAGGTGACATCACTTTTGTCTCTCGTTCTTTCATATATAGCCCATATAAATGTCCCTAAATGCGTTTTTGTCATATATATATATATATATATATATATATATATATATATATATATATATATATATATATATATATATATATATATATATATATATATATATATAGCCTATATCATATTAGGCTATGTTGTTATCATACAATATCACATCAGCAAGAGGGCCGTTTTCCTGTCCATAATAGCAAATGTGATATTTAGTTTATATAACAGTTAAATTAACAATTACTTCGGGTCTTAAAAAGCCTTAAATTTTAATTTAAAAAGTGTGCAGAAACCCTGAATGACGTTGGCGCGCAAGCTTTTCAAGCAATCTCAATGAGACAGACGGTAGCTATTAGCGAATATGAAACGCAAAGCAGCTCGTTTTCATTTAAATTCAGCAAGAAACGCTCTGAGGAGCAGGAGGACAGCAACACAAGAGTCACACAGGTAGGCTACTGAGTCGCTGTCCTCAGTGCCGCAGAAAAGCGCTGAAACGGAGATGAAGGGGAACCCGTGTTTTTTTTTTTTTTTGGCTTATTTTAACTGGCCCATCCAGTTTTCTGGAGGCCCACCTACATTCAAAATCCTGGCGCCGCTAGTGGTTTATATTAGCATTTTTTGTCATAGATTATGATCATATATATTTTTTTGATTTGGTGTTTTTCTTTATAATGAAGTTGTCTGTATTTAAGTAGATTGTGTTTAACACACAAAAGAGTGAATATCAGTTCAACACGAGAGTTATAGAAATTCTACTAAAAAACTGCGCTGTATCGGATCGGTATTGGTCGATACTCAGAATTTTTGGGATTGGATCGGATCGATTCTGAAAAAGGTGGTATCGGTGCATCCCTAACAGTTACTGTGTCTTTTTAAACATTACAATTTGTTATATTATATGAATTGTATTATGGTCATTATTATATACTATATTACCATCTCCTGCAGTGTTTGAGCTGTAGTTGTTCACAGTCACTGAGCCTTTGATGGTGTTTCCAGTGAGTACAGGAGCGTTTACAGTTGCTCCTGTTTCAGCTTTCACATCAACACTGCTGCTCATCTGGACTGGAATAGATGATAGAGATAATACTTACATTGCTTAAATCACAACTTTAACATTTCTGATATTTTTTTCTATCATCACTATTACCTTTTCGTTTTCGTTTTCTGTTTTTCGGCTCATCAAGTGTGTTATCATGCTGTTCAACACTGCTGCTCATCTGGACTGGAATAGAGATAGAGAGATTAATTACATTGCTTAAATCACAACTTTAACATTTCTGATATTTTTTTCTATCATCACTATTACCTTTTCGTTTTCGTTTTCTGTTTTTCGGCTCATCAAGTGTGTTATCATGCTGTTCAACACTGCTGCTCATCTGGACTGGAATAGAGATAGAGAGATTACTTACATTGCTTAAATCACAACTTTAACATTTCTTTTTTTAACATTCTCTTTATTAAATTTTCTACATTGGCACACACACACACACACACACACACACACAAACCTCCAACAAAATTCACTTTGCGAATACAGTGTGCAAAAATATTCTTGTAAACAATTAATATTTTAATAATAAAGTAATGATATAAAGAAGGGAGAAAAAAAAAGAAAAAAAAGAAAAAAAAGGGGGGGGGGGGGGAGTAGTAGTAGTTGTGTGGTTAAGGTTCAATTATTGCTGTCTTATTAAAATAATGAATAAAGGGTTTCCATACTGCAAAAAAAAGATCAGTCTTATTTTTGAAGGAAAATCTAATCTTTTCTAGTTGAAGGTGGTGCATAACATCTCTAATCAGGGCAGAGCAGCTTGGTGAATTTTTCTGTTTCCAGTTGAGCAAAATCAATCTACGTGCCAAGAGTGTGACAACTCCAAGTACAATACACTGTTTTTTTGACAGCTCCACACGGTCACTATTGACACCAAAAATAGCCATAACTGGGTCTGGGTCTAGTGGCTTTCCCAATACCTTGGACAGTAATTGAAAAACTGAAATCCAATAATTACGAATATTAGGACACTTCCAAAACATATGTCCTAGTGATGCTGATGCTTGACTGCATCTATCGCATAATGGGTCTACCGAGGAAAACATCTTAGAGAGCTTTAATTTAGTCAGATGAAGTCTATGTAAGATCTTGAATTGTATTAAACCGTGCCTAATACACAAAGAAGAAGAGTGAACCCGCTCCTGTGATTCTTCCCATTGCCAGTCTGCAATATCTATTCCAAGGTCTTCCTGCCATGCTGCTCTTATATGTTCTAATGAAACATCACCTTCCAACTGTGATCATTTATTATATATAATGGATATTCCTCCTTTAATAAATGGATTCTGTAAAAACAGTGTGTCCATCTGAGAGGTTGATGGTTCACTAGGGAATGATGAAAAATTCTTTTGAACAAAGCTGCGAGCTTGTAGATATTTAAAAAAATGTGAGCTAGGTAGATCAAATATCTGCTGTAACTGCTGAAATGTTGGAAAGCATTTATTAATAAACAAATTTTGGAAGGAACGTATCCCTTTTTTGAACCAGGTCTCAAATATTGGATCAATTTGGGAAGGGAGAAAAGAATGATTCGCAGTTAATGGGCTTAAAATAGAGCATGCCTGCCATTTGAAATGTCTTCTTATCTGGTTCCAAATTTTGAGTGAGTTGGAAACCACTGGATTACTCAGTCGAGTTAAACGGGGGGCAGACAAGGCTGAATAAATTAAAGCTGGCCATGAGGAAAGGGAGCATGACTTATTTTCCATATCGCACCACTCTATCGACCACTCCTGTATGCCAAATGAGAGCGCTCTTATATTGCATGCCCAGTAATACAGCTGGAAATGGGGCAGGCCCATCCCACCCTTCGGTTTAGTCCTCTGTAGATATATCTTCTTGATTCTGGGGGTCTTATTATTCCAAATAAATTGGGTAACTATCCTATCCAAATTTCTAAAAAATGATTTATTAATATAAGCTGGGATACACTGGAAAATAAATAAATATTTGGGCAAAATACTCATTTTCACCATATTAATGCGACCTGCTAAAGAAATGAAGAGTTTAGACCACTTCTTAAAAATGTGTTGGGTATATTCATACAGTTTCAGAATATTTTCTTTAAAGAGGGTAGAAAAACATTTAGTTATGGTGATCCCTAGGTATTTAAATGAGTTCACTATTTTAAAAGGGAAAGAGGAAAGTGTTTCGAATTGGGCCTTGGGGTTGATTGGAAATATAACACTCTTAGAAAAGTTAATCTTATATCCTGAGATTTTCCCAAATTTATCTAAGATTGACATTATAGTTGGCACTGATTGTGAGGGGTTGGAAATGTAAACTAACAGGTCATCAGCGTATAATGATACTTTGTGTTCTTTTCCCCCTCTCCTTATTCCACTATAGGCTGTAGATGCACGTAGAGAAATTGCTAGGGGTTCTATTGCTAAAGCAAATAGCAGGGGTGAAAGAGGGCAACCCTGTCTTGTAGAACGACTTAGTTGAAAATAACTAGAGTTATTATTGTTTGTTTGTATAGAAGCTTGGGGGTGAGCATATAGCAATTTAACAAATGAAATAAAGTTGGGGCCAAAACCAAATTTTCCCAAAGTGGCGAAGAGGTAATCCCACTCAACCCTGTCGAAGGCTTTCTCTGCATCCATGGAAATAAGTATCTCGGGCTGAGTGGGATTGGTGTTTGGTGTGTAAATAATATTTAATAGCCTTCTAATGTTAAAAAATAGGAGGCGATTTTTGATCAATCCTGTTTGATCCGTGGAGATCACAGATGGAAGAACTTTTTCGAGACGAGTGGCCAAAACCTTGGCCAGTATTTTGTTATCAACATCAAGAAGACTGATAGGTCTGTAAGAACCAGGGTCTAAAGGATCTTTATCTATCTTATGTATTAAAGAAACGTTTGCCTGATAAAATGTTGGTGGTAAACAGCCTTTCTCAAGTGATTCATTGAAAACCTCTAGAAGCAATGGTGAGATTTGATCTCTAAAGGATTTATAAAACTCGGTTGTGAAACCGTCAGGACCTGGGGACTTTGAACATTGCATGTTGGATATCGCTTGATTTATTTCGTTAATAGTTATTGGTTGTTTCAAGACATTTTTGTCTTCCATATTCAAGGACGGAATGTTAAGTGATTCAAAAAACTGCTCTATACACGATGGGTCGTTAATAGATTCTGAGGAATATAATTTGACGTAAAAAATTTTAAAAATATTGTTTATTTCTTGTGGATCAGATGTGATTTGTCCTGTCTCTTTCCTAATTTTAGTTATCAGTCTTGATGCTGCTGTCTCTTTAATTTGCCGAGCAAGGAGTTTACCTGCTCTCTCTCCATGTTCGTAATATGTGGCTTTCGTCCGCCTAAAACGATCAGTAGTTTCTGAGGTGGAGAGCAACTGAAATTCTGACTGGAGAGAAAGTCTCTTCTTATACAGTTCTGGTGAGGGGGAGACTGCATACTCATTGTCTATTTCTAGTATTTGGTCAGTTAACTTCTTTTTTTGTTCCTTACATTGTTCTTAATCGAGACACTGTGAGAGATAATTTGTCCGCGCATATATGCTTTAAATGCCTCCCAAATTGTGGATTTGGAAACATCTGTCGTATCGTTTGTCTCTAAATACAATCCTATTTGAGTTTCGGTTTGTTCTACAAACGCCTTATCTGCCAATAAACTATTATCAAATCTCCATTTAAAAATGTCATATTTAGTTTCAAATAATATCTGAAGAACTAAGGGGCTATGGTCCGATAATACCATTGCTTCATAATCACAATGTAAGACGGTTGGCAAAAGTTTATAATCTATTAAAAAATAATCTATTCTAGAATAGGAGTGATGGACCGGTGAGAAAAATGAATATTTTCGTTGGTTTGGGTTGGTAAATCTCCATGGGTCCTTTATTTTAAGGCTTTCCATAAAAGTTTGTAGCAGTTTGGCTGATTTAGGTAGGGGTATTGTTCTATTTGAAGATCTGTCTAACAATGGATCCAATACAGTTAAAGTCACCCCCCATTATCAATTGGTGAGTATCTAGATTAGGCAAAATGTTTAAAACAGACGATATAAATTGTTCATCATCTATATTAGGAGCGTATAAATTAACTAACAATATTGGTGTGTTGTAGAGCTTTCCTGCTACTATAATATAACGTCCACTGGAGTCAGAAATAACTTTTGTTGCAGTAAATTGTATGTTTTTCTTTATGAGTATTGCTGCACCTCTAGATTTAAAGTTAAAATTTAAGTGAAAGATTTGTTCCACCCACTTCCCCTTTAATCTGCCCTGATCTTGGTTTCTAATATGTGTTTCTTGTAAAAACGCAATATCTGTCCCTAGTTTTCCAAGGTGAGCTAGTACATTACCCGTTTTATAGCCCCATTAAGCC